>PVIC010011501.1:6092-41277 GCA_004025085.1 Thryonomys swinderianus | reverse complement strand
CTGAGTTCGATCCCCGGTTACCACATATAATGCTGGGCGTGGTGGCTCACGCCTGTAATCCCAGCACTTGGGAGGCAGAGACAGGAGGATTGCTGAGTTCGCGGTGGCTTGTCTGGGCACCATAGTGAGCTCAGGCCCAGCCTGAACTACAAAGCAAGACCCTGTCTCCAAAAAAGCAAAAAAAAAAAAAAAAAAAAAAGAGCACCATTAATTGTAGTTAATAAAAATATATCTTACTGTTTTAAACATGGTGGGAAGATAAATAAAATAATTGTCTCCTAGTCTTGATTATGCTTAATAAATAATAAGCAAATCCCATAGGATATCAACCATGAAATGAAAATTTATTTGAAAATTATTGTTAAACCAACTACATATGTAATATTTGCACAAAGGTTTAAAAGTGATTTAAAATTAAAATGTAATAAAATAATTTTTATTTTAATATCATTAGAAAAATGTTCTAAACAAGAAGACCCTCACATATGAGTTAGAAAGGGAAAAAATGTATATTGATGTAATTTGACACGTCAAGAAAATAAAAAGCAAAAAAAAAATAGAGCCAAGAAAGTCATAATAATTAAAATATTTCATACTATTAAAAAATAGAAAGCACAGATGCCCTTTTAGAGGAATAAATCAGCAGGTGCAGTGTGCTGCATCATCTTGAGGTGCTGGGGTCATGTGACCAAGGCGCCAGACTGGCCTGCAGGGTGTCGTGGCCCCTTGAGAATTCTGCTGCCGATGTTCTGACTGCATCAGGGTATGGGAAACAGCCAAATATCTTTTTGTTTTTAAGAAATCAAATAGATGGCTGGTGGGTGGGCATTGTTCGGCGGTAGGGTGCTTGCCTAGCATTCACAAGACCCCAAGTTCCAAACCCCAGCACTGGGGGAGGGGAAATCAACTAGGGCCTTCCATGATTCATAAATTGTTTTTAAGTCTGCTTTCCTGTTGAGCAGCACACAAAGGCTCCCTCTCTGTATGCTTTTAGCAACCTGCAGGATGTGAATGAAATTATTCCTTAATTATTCTCTCACTTAGAACTGTTGAGAGTAATTTTCTGCCATTATGTACTTCCTCATTATGCAAATGCCACTGGTTCTGCTATTTGTTCCCATGGAGAACACAGAATTTCAAAATGAGGCAAATATTTTTCTCTTTCCTTAGGGAAAAATTAGTATGCTAAAAAAAGTTTGTTATAAAACATTTTTTTGGATCATATTTTAACTTGGTGATTCAAAGATTTCAAAATTAAATCCTGTCATTTGCATAGCATATATTCCAAGAAATATTCTTTTCAAAATTTTTTTTAAATTTTTTAAATCTTCCTGTTGGTTTCATATCAACCCCCAAATCAGCTGGGGTTTTTTTGTTTTGTTTTGTTTTGTTTGTTTGTTTTGAGATAGCGTCTCACTGTGTAGCTCAGGGTGACCTTTAACTTATGATCTGCCTGCCACAGTCCCGACTGCTGGGCCTACAGGCCTATGCCAACATTCCCTGCTATGACATCAGCTCTTTCAATGATTTTATAAAGTAATTTCTGTGTTACTAGTCTCTACTGTCTTGCATTCCTTTGTATCTTAAGCCCATCCAATTATAATGTTTAAATAATGAAATTGACACCCTTCAATCTATAGCTCCTTCTGAGCTATCAAAGTAAAAGTTCTGTTTATTTGAAAGTTACATATGGAAATATGTATACATAGTACTAATAAAGTAACAGTCTGACTTCCTCAGTAAATATTCTAGGCCATTATGAAAACATACACAAACAGAAGAGTAAGAGCAAAGAGAATAAGTGAGGGAAGTAAACTCAACACAGAAGTTAGCCGGAGGCTAGCATTTCGTGATGGATGGTAGGTGAGCGAGGCGTGGCCCGTTTGTAGTCCGCAGAAGAGGCCAGGGGGCACCACAGCAGTAAGTCCAGGCCCAGAGACCACCGGGTCCATTCGGTCAGTAAGACCCCCCAGATTCCTGGAACTACAGCAAGCCGTCTTGGAGAAGTCCACACATCCCGGAGTGGCCTGCGAAGGCCGCCCTAGGACCCCAGCGCAGAGGAGCTTGCTGAACAGGCAGCCGAGTGCCGGCCTGACACAGTCACCGGTGCAGATGGCGGCTCTGTTTTGTCAGGGCTTCTGTGAGTCCTCTCTCTGCATCATGCCTGTGGAGCCTCCGCAGCCTGGCAGGGTGGAGATGGGAGCGTTTCTTGTCTGGCACAGCCGCTGGGGCTCCCTGCCAGCCTGCGTGTCGAGTCAGCCTACTCAGGCTCCTGTGCGGAAGCCACCTCTGCATTTGGGTCAGTTATGGTGTGCAGGGTTCACAAAATCATAGCATAGGTTGGCTTTTATTCTTTTTTTTTTTTTTTTTTTTTTGAGACAGGGTCTCGCTTTGTAGTTCAGGCTGGCACTGAGCTCACTATGTAGCCCAGACAAACCTGAAACTCAGCAATCCTCCTGCCTCTGCCTCCCGAGTGCTGGGATGACAGGTGTGAGCCACCACACCTGGCACTGTGGTATGTGGTATTGCTTGCTGGTGGGCGTGAGTCTCCACGCCCAGCATTGGATGTGGTTACCGTGGATCAAACTCAGGACCATTGGGCTTGCGAGGCAGGCGCCGGAACCACTGAGCCAAATCTCCAGCCCCTGGCTTTTATTCTTTAAAGTGCTTTCCAGGGCACCAGACTGAAGAGAACCATACTGTTTAATACCCACAGGATATGTGACCATACTAATCTTCTTCCCATCTTATCTAATGTTATTTCTTAAGTATATATTGCTGGCTTTGCCTCTTCTGTTTAACTTCTACTGCCCTGAAATAGAATGCATTGAAAACTAAAATGTATATCAAAATTATTAGATTAAATAAGCTCATGTAGTATATACAGTCAAATGGAAACTCGGGTCTATATTTTAGGTGAATAATTGTATTTGTCTTCTAGGTTTGTGCAGAAGAAAAATGCCCCACACTCGTCAATCTGGCTCACATGATGAGCTTGTACAGCACGCACACGTACTCCAGAGACTGTGCTAACTGGATCAACGTGGTGTGCAGGTACCTGCATGACTCCTTCTCGGACACGACCTTTAACCTCGTGACATACCTGGCAGAGGTATGTTACATGGTTCCATTTTGAACTGCTCTGAGGCAAATCTTCAAGTGAATTTATTTCAAGCAGGACTCTTATGCTAATCTTGAGTTGTTTTTGTGTGACTAGAGATGACATCTTTTATAGATTATAGAGTATAAAGGAAGTTTTTATAAAAGTGATGGATTTTTCCCCATTTCCAGTGTTTATTTCTTTTATGTACTATTCTTAAATGACATAAAATTCTAAATATTGTGAGCTTCCCTTTATTTTACATAAAATGGTTGTTTTTAGTGGTTTTGATCAGAGGATAGTTATAATTTGTTTCTAAAAAAAATTTGTTTGAAATACTTTCTAGAAAAACATTACATTATGAAAAGATACTGCTGTATAAGTTTTTATTTTGATGATATAATTACTTTTCATCTAAAAGATTTGAAGGGGCAAAAAAATAGAATTATAAAATAGAAGCCCTAGATCTACATAAAAGGTTAACATTATTGATGCATCTTAAGTAACTTCATGCCTACAGAACTAAAGCTCAAATGAAAGAAATTCCATATCACTAGAACTGTCTGGATTAGGGAGGTAGTTCATTGCCATTGTACCTGCCTGGGAGTGCAAGGTCTTGAGTTCAATTCCTGATACTGGAAAAGCAAAAGTTTTTGTCAGCTTATGGTAAAGTGATCCCTTCCTTTTAAAATGTTGGCCTCTGACCAGGGATGTAGCTCAGCAGTGCAGTATCTGCCTGGCAAACACAAGACCCAGAGTTCGATTCTTGGAACAAAATAATAAATAAAAAATAAAAATAAAGGGGCCAGAGGGTTAGCTCAGTGGTTCCAGCGCCTGCCTCGCAAGCACAAGGTCCTGGGTTCGATCCCCGGTAACCACATACAATGTTGGGCATGGAGAGTCACGCCCGCCAGCAATCAATACCACATACCACAGTGTCAGGCGTGGTGGCTCACGCCTGTAATCCCAGCACTTGGGAGGCAGAGACAGGAGGATCGTTGAGTTCCAGGCTTGCCTGGGCTCCATTGTGAGCTCAGAGCCAGCCTGAACTACAAAGCGAGACCCTGTCTCAAAAAATAAAAATAAAAATAAAATGTTGGCCTGAAGATATTAGAAATAAAACAAGCTTGAAAGAAATTCTTTGTAACTGTCTAAATATTGCTCATAATACTGTTTTTAAACTTAGCTGAGTCACTGGTTGTTAGCTATCATATAGTTTCAGGACTGGTATAAATTTTTTAAAGGCTGGTTTGAATCTACCACCAACTTTGTACTTAAACTGACAATGTGAGCTGTCTGTGGTCACTTCTTAGCCTGACTGAATGCCGATGTCGCTAGGTTTCTGTTACACAGAAAGCTTTGGGATGAAAACCAACATAAAACTAGGCCTGACCACCTAAGCTCTGAATCTGAGTGCCTTTGTCCCCTTTACATGGGGGCCACACACAGCACGGCGAAATAATAATACGTAGGCAGAAATGAGGTTCGGAGAGGCTAAGTTTGGGCCTGATCCGTGCTACGCTGGGTAGCAAAAGACCCCAGGCCCAGCCCACCACACCTTTCATTCAGCGCCTCTAGAGTAATGGAATGTAACAGACCCCGTGGGCAGGGCAGACACCTCCCGTAGTCCTGGAGACATTAAGCAGATGAAGATCCCGCTGGGCAGGGCAGATGCCAAAAATGGAGTAGTTCCACCTTGAAGCCTCACAGCATGTGGGACCCCGGAGCCTTTGGTGTTAGCAGAGGGGAGGGCGACTTGAGTCCAGAGTCGTCCGCACCAGGAAGGCCTGATCAATTTTGACCTTCCAATTCTCCCAAAACATGTTCCCAACCCACATGTGGGCGCTATTGTTCCACGATCTAAAAGGAGTGACTTTTGTCCTAAATGTTCCTCTTCCTCTTCCTCATCTATTTCTGTGTTATCACTAATAATCCAGCAATTGTACTAAAACACTTACATGCATTTAAAATGAGCTATCTTTAATTTGTCCTGCCCTGCAAACCCTATGAGGTACGTAGTATTGATATTTTTCACCTTAACAAAACTAAACTTAGGCTATGAAATTGTGCAAGATCACTTATCTAATAAATGGCTAGTATAAGTGGTTTGTGGGAATTTTATTATTCTTTAGTGATAGTGGTTTGGTGGCTCTTTTACCTGCCATAAATACTATTTTGCTAAATTTTTAAGGAAATATCCAGTTTTTTTTCTTGAATCAAAGAAAAAATAATAATAGATATTATCTTTTTTTATTTTTGCGGTACTGGGGATTGAACTCAGGCCCTTGTGCATCCAAGGTTGGCATGGTACCACTTGAGCTAAATCCCCAGCCCCAACAGACATTATCTTTTACTTTGTTTCCAAGCTTCGGACCTAACCATAAACTCATGAGTTAACGTCATAAATATAAATACTGTGTTTTTGTTCAACCTGATGAAAGTCTACTTTTCAATATTTACTTTTAGCTGTTGGAGAAAGGATTGTCCAGTATGCAGCAATCATTACTACAGATTATCTATAGCTTATTGAGTCATATTGACCTGTCTGCAGCCCCAACCAAGCAGTTTAATCTGGAGATCATAAAAATTATTGGCAAATACGTACAGGTGAGTAATTAGGTATAGCATTGTTCAACTCAACTTATCATCATAGAAACACCTAAATATCCAAGGGTAAGGAAAAGAGTGACATTCTCAGGAGTATTTATGGCATGGAAAATGCTCTCTGAATAAGTGATGAAGCAGGATCCAAAGGGTTGGTCTGATATGATTCCCACCGCAGGTTCTGAGCGTCACAACTATGCGAGTTCATTTCGGCAGAGACTGGAAATGCACAAGTGGCAGTTGTTACTCCTTAGAAATTAGGACTGTGACTCACTCTTTCTTTGTACCTATTTGTTACCCAGAGTCTACATAACAAACTAGTACTAGTTTTAGAAACAGAAGGCCTCTTTAAGAGTCTTTATTTCTACTTAGTTATAACTTCCATAAACTAAACTTTTTTTTTTTTTTTTTTTTTGGAGACAGGGTCTTGCTTTGTAGTTCAGGCTGGCCCTGAGCTCACTATGGAGCCCAGGCAAGCCTGGAACTCAGCAATCCTCCTGCCTCTGCCTCCCGAGTGCTGGGATGACAGGCGTGAGCCACCACGCCCAGCACTGTGGTATGCCGTATTTATGGCTGGTGGGCGTGAGTCACCACGCTCACTCAGCATTGTATGTGGTTACCGGGGATCGAACTCAGGACCTTGAGCTTGCAAGGCAGGCGCCGGAACCACTGAGCTAACCCTCCAGCCCCCATAAACTAAACTTTTTACAGTGATATACTTAAAATATTACAATGTCATGTGGCCTTTTTATTATTGCTACCTAGCATTTTATCCATCTTTATTCATATCAAAATATTGACTAAGTTGCATAGTTCATTTCTGCCAAATATTTTCATTTCCTTTTTAAATTTTATTTTGGTAGTGTTTTCACCCTGTCTTGGTCACTTTCTCACTGATAGTAGGCAGTGAGCAGCACCAGCAAACGAAGGAGGAGTTCATTTCTGCTCACGTGTTCGGAGCGCTCCTCCCTAGCAACCTGTCTCCAGGGCAGAGGCAGGAGGGTGGAGCCAAGCTCCCAGGGGGCGGAGAAAGGAGGGAGAAGGAGGAGGAAGACACAGCCTCCCGACCGCCCTTCCAGCCAGCCACACCTCGCAGTTTCTAGTCTCCGGCCTCGCTTTCCAGAGGCTCAGCCTGTGACCACATAAGGCTTTGTGGGGACATCCGCATATAAACTGTAATTCCCCCTCAAATGTCCATGGTGAAAGAAATATATAATACATGGTTAAGATTATTTGAGTACCATAAATTTTTTTAAGTCCAATTTTTTTCTATGTATTCTTTTCACTAGATGGCAAAAGAAAAATATCATGTCATGTATTAGGCTTTGATATATATACACATCATGTAAAACACTTAAATTATGTTGTCAGTAACATACAAAACTAAGAAAAGGTGAAAAATATCTCAAGAAGGGCCGGAGGGTTAGCTCAGTGGTTCCAGCACCTGCCTCGCAAGCGCAAGGTCCTGAGTTGGATCCCCAGTAACCACATACAATGTTGGGCGTGGAGACTCACGCCCACCAGCCATCAATACCGCATACCACAGTGCCGGGCGTGGTGGCTCAAGCCTGTCATCCCAGCACTCGGGAGGCAGAGGCAGGAGGATTGCTGAGTTCCAGGCTTGCCCGGGCTCCATAGTGAGTTCAGAGCCAGCCTGAACTACAAAGCGAGACCCTGTCTCAAAAAATAAATAAATAAATAAATATCTCGAGAAACACAGCTGCAATGCAAGGGGAAAAAAATAACACAACCTGTAACTCAGCATCCCTAAGGGTGTCACTTCAGTGCAGGATTTGGCTCCTATGTGGTCACGAAACAAAGCCCAGAATATGTTTTGACATTTAATATGTCTAAAAAGGAAAGTATACTTGAAATAGTTTTTATCTGCACAACTTAATATATATAAACTTGAGCCTTAAAACCATAAACTTGATCCATCTGGAAAGTTCATGTGTGCTGTAAAACCATTTGCTTACTACTCTTGCCAAATTACTGTATTAGGCTTTCTAATTTAATGAGATTTATAATTCACTTGTTGGGAGACAAGATATTCCAGTTTGATGGCATTAATTAGGTATATGGTATCTGATAAACCTAACAGTATAGATAATAGCTTACGTCATCTTTCCTTTTACAACTCAGACCTTCTATTAAGAATCTCAAAGAGAATTGAATATTTTTACAGGTGTTTTGTAGAAGTCATGTTGTCATAGTCTACGTTCTGTACTAAATTTTTGCTCTTGATGCATTTGTAACTTCTGTATGTTGCTTCTTTAAACCAGAGTCCGTACTGGAAGGAAGCCCTTAACATATTAAAGCTGGTGGTGTCGCGCTCTGCAAGTCTTGTTGTACCGAACGACATCCCCAAGTCCTACGGAGGAGATACGGCTTCTCCTGAAATATCTTTCACTAAGATTTTTAATAATGTCTCTAAGGAGTTGCCTGGGAAGACCTTAGATTTTCATTTTGACATCTCCGAGGTAAGATGCTCAAGGATTAATATAGGTCCTCCGTCAGGACTTTTCACCTGTTTATTTAACTCATAACCGTTGCTAGATATTGTGATAGATGCTATGAAAAATAGGTGGAAAATAGAAAGAGGTACTGTAATGCTTGGATCATGCTGTCCCGAGGAAGACCAGCGCGCGCATGTGATGACCAAGGGCGCTTTTATTAGCACAGCATGCAGTGTGTCTACCAATATTGGGTCGGGGACCCCGAAGAGTGGCTACCGGCCCCTTTTAAGGGCATTTCAGGTCGCACACAGGAGGGGGACCTAACCCTCCTAGTAACTGGCTAACGGTTTAATCTGTCGTACTTATCAGGTGGCCATCGGTAGAGGAGGAATAGGAAATACAGTCATCTAGTGGGAGGGCTAACAGAGGAAATCCTCGGTGGGAACAGCTCTAGTGACTAGCTCACCGGTAAGCTAGGTAACTTTCGTGAGCTAAGTCCCCTTAAGCTTACCAGGAAATCGCTGTACTTGGTGACCAGCGACCAGCGGCCAGTGCAACCAGTCCGGCAACTTTATCGATTTGCCTGGGGGCTTTCAGGAGACCTCGCACAATTAGCAAGTTGTCTTTACAGATAATACACCTCGTCTATGCAGGACTTCTTTGCAAAGCACAATGTTTGTTCACAGCTAAAACATCAAATGGGGCGACTTGTAAAATGAAGATTCTTTGGTCCCAACAGTACCATTACAAAGTTTTCAGTGACACAAAGGAACAAATAAGCGTTGTAATAAGTGCTCTGTCCAGAAGTAAATTAAAAGTGCTATGGGAAAATATAATGATTTCGAGGAGGAGGTT
Source organism: Thryonomys swinderianus (assembly GCA_004025085.1). Lineage (NCBI taxonomy): Eukaryota > Metazoa > Chordata > Mammalia > Rodentia > Thryonomyidae > Thryonomys > Thryonomys swinderianus. The sequence goes on along the minus strand of PVIC010011501.1, from coordinate 32,262 downwards.
TCCCTGATGGACATTCATGCAAAAGGGGCCGCACATGCCCAAACACAGCCCCACAGAACGGCCTTGTATGTCAGAGAAGGGACAGGCAGGTGCGTTTGACTGGAGAGTGACAAAGACCAGGAGGCGGAGTGGTAGTTGTGCCTAAGGGGATAAGCAAGGAACGGATCAGAAAAGGATGTGGATGGCATGCAGATGAGCTTGGATTTTATTTTTTAAATGCAAATTCAAAACACTTTACAAACTATATATGAGCTCTGGGCTGCCGGGTCCAGCCGGCAAAATCGGATGATACCTGAGTCGGTGGGGGGGGGATTAAGAACAACACAAGACAGACAAAGATGGGGGGCCGGCAGGTCTTCAGATAATTCTGAAGGCCCCAGGTTTATTCTTCCGTGCCCTGTTACAGTATTTCTAGCTAGAGTGTCCATGTGCAAAGTTTACAATCAATAATCAGTGGTTAACATCTATGAGTAACATAATTAAAATCTAAATCTATAGGAACTCAAAGTACGAAGGATAACCTTGTCTGTCAGCCAGTATCTAAAATTTCCGGAATGTGCTCTCTCTGCTCCTTAAACTTCTTCCTAGGTGATCAGCACATTTCTTATCTTATGCTAAAGACTGGCCCAGACTCTCAAGGCACAAGTCTTAGTCTCTCATTGAATACTTTCCTTATAGGGAAGGTAGGGAGAGGCCCAGGGCAAAATGCAAGACAGTTCCCTGTTGAGGGAGCAAGCCCCCCACCCTGCCCTGTGACCCAGGGCGGCTCCCAGATTGCAGACCCCTGGTTTAGGGCAATGCCCGGCTGGAGCCGCCTCCTACACTGGGCCATCACAATTATTACTGAAACAAATTTTGGAAATACTACACATCAGTTTTGTAGTAGGATGATACACAGAAATTTTCCAATATGGAGTTGTTATTTTAATATTCGCTAAAGTAACAAACACCTTTAATATATATTGAAAATATATCAGAGTTGAATGAAAGTTAAATCTGAGTGGTGAGATTACAGGTGATTTTTTTTTTTTTTTAATTTGAGACAGGGCCTTACTTTGTAGTTCAGGCTGGCCTTGAGCTCACTGTGTAGCCCAGGCACGCCTGGAACTCAGCAGTCCTCCTGTCTCTGCCTCCTAAGTGCTGGGATGACAGGCATGAGCCACCAGGTCCAGCACTGTGGTATGTGGTTACCGGGATGGAACTCGGGACCTTGCACTTGCAAGGCAGACACTGGAACCACTGAGCTAAATCCCCTACAGGTGATTTTTTTAAAAAATCGTTCTTTTGGTGTTTGAGCTTTCTACAAAGAGGTATATTTTATAGTCATAAGGGGACAGACAAGCAAAGGTAATAGTTTTTAAAGAAAGATGATACTTAAAATAGGAAAAAACTCTAATAATCTCAGCTATAAAGTTATTGTTGCAAGTAAAATCAAGTCTCAATGAGAAAAACCTTTGGGTTTTCATGACATCTCCTTATGTTGTTTTTGATTATTTATAGACACTGTAACTATAGGGATACTTTTAACCCTACTAAGTTTCTTTGATGCTGGAATGAGTCCACACTGGTGCCTTGTTTCTGTGCAGACCCCAATCATTGGAAATAAGTACGGGGACCAGCACAGTGCAGCAGGCAGGAATGGGAAGCCGAAAGTGATTGCTGTCACAAGGAGTACTTCCTCCACATCCTCTGGATCTAATTCTAATGCCTTGGTTCCTGTCAGCTGGAAAAGGCCACAGCTATCCCAGGTACCTAAGAGCATCAAAAGTGAACGTTATAGTGACGCAGGAGCGTGAAGGCCTCACTCCCCACCTGAAATGGGAGTTCGTGGTCTCTAAAAATTAAAGAATGAATTTTAGGAACGACGGGGGTTTGAGTAGGAAAATTTTATTGAGAGAGAAAGCTTCTGCCTTAAGAGAGACAGAAGGGGGAACCCGGAAAGTGGGTAACCCCCTACCTCACGTTTTAGAGAGCTTTTATGGAACAAAGCCACGAGGTGAGACGGGTCTGCAATAGGGGGCTACCAATAAGATTCAAAAAAAAGTGGATGGGTTACAATTGACCAATGAGTACAGTGGAGGCTGCCAATAAGATCTGAAAGAAATGGGCAAACCATAGTGATGGGTATATGACAATTATAGTTACTTCAGCAACTTTGATTGAATAGGGTCCAATGAGAAATCAAGTCAGTAACAATCAAACAGGAATTTTTGACTCTGACTCTTTTCGGGGAGGTGGGTTAAAGTCTCAGCCCTCCAGCCCAGGAGGTTGGCGCCCTCTTTAGCATATCTGGTGGCTGCCTATTTGGAACATCAGTCACAGCTATTCATCCCACTGGGTGGGACAGCTTTTTCTCTGGCAACACCAACCTCCAAGTTGTTTTTTTTGTTTTTTGCTCCCTTCCAAGGGCCAGTCCTATCTATCTGCCTACATATGTCTAGCTGGCTTTTCTACCTATAATAGTAGGATAAGCATTGGGCTGTATATGAAAACGTGGGAGTTTGTCTCATTTTATCAACAATATTAACATTTTAATTTCTTCTCTTTAGCGAAGAACAAGAGAAAAGCTAATGAATGTGCTCTCTCTCTGTGGTCCAGAATCTGGCCTCCCGAAGAATCCATCTGTAAGTAATCATGAATCCTGATTACTGCAGAAACCATGTTTTTTCATGGAGAAGTTATTCTCTCTCCTCACTCGCCTTTTCTAATTTAGTCATGGTCTTGTCTAAGAATGCAAAAGAGAAAGAAGAAAACCCTTGTCCGTTGTGATACCTGGTGGCTGTGCCTCTTAGTCACTTAGCGGCGTAGGCGGGAAGGGTGGCCATGAGCTCTGGACTCCCTGGAAGATGAGGCCTGCAGCGGCCCTTAGGGCTCTGCTGTCTCGTGCAGAGAGACACGCCCTTTTTGTGTGTTTTGGTTTTCTATGTGGCATCAGGTTGTATTTTCCTCGAATGAAGATTTGGAAGTCGGTGACCAACAGACCAGTCTCATTTCTACAACTGAAGACATAATTCAAGAGGAGGAAGTAGCCATGGAAGATAATACGAGCGAACAACAGTTTGGTGTTTTCAAGGATTTTGACTTTCTAGATGTTGAATTGGAAGATGCAGAGGTAAGAATGTGGGCTTTCTGCACTTTTTATAAAATAGGGCTCTTTGCTTATCAATTTCAATAGGTCACAAAAGTACAGATCTAAATTAGAAACTAAATATAATTATTAGTTTGTAAATAGCAGAAGAAATAAAGGAGAAACGTCCAGTGTTTCATTTTTACCCGTAAAAATACACAGTAAAAATATCTCTTCAATTTTTTTTTTTTTTTTTTTTGAGACAGGGTTTCTCTTTGTAGTTCAGGCTCATCCTGAACTCACTATGTAGCCCAGGCAAGCCTTGAACTCAGCAATCCTCCTGTCTCTGCCTCCCTAGTGCTGGGATTACAGTCTTCAAAATATTTTTAAGGTTCTAAATTTTTTTGTGTGTGTGTGGTAATGGGGATCAAAGAACTTGGGCCCTTGTGCATCCAAGGTTGAGCTAAATCCCCAGCCCAAAGGTTCTAAATCTTTTTAAGGTTCTGCTTAAATTTTTTGTATAAGCTATATAAATTAACTTACAGAAAAAGAGGGAAAATGTTATATTAAAATGGAGCAAACATAACTGTAAAGAGAGAGGCGCCTGTCCCCAGAGCATGCACAGCTCTGTGCTGAGGCCCCCTGACTGCATTCTTCCTCATAAGGTCCCTGCTCTCGGCAGCTCTTTTCATTTGTACCCACAGAGCTTTCTCTCCAACGTGGAGGGCAGAGTTAGAGCTTGTGTGGAGCGTGGGAAGGTCTCCAGCCGTCCCGGGCACTGTGCTGGGCTGGGCCCTGCCCCTGGTAGCCCGGCCTCTGCAGCGTGACCCCGCGGCTGTGAGCCGCTGCACCTCGCAGTCCCTGCCCCAGTCAAGTGGACGAAGCAGAAACTGCCTTCAGAAACGGTCTTGGCAGATGAAGCAGCTGCTTTCCTACATGCTCCGCCCAAGCTTCTTACCATGTGCCTTGGCCCTAGTTGAGACACGCACCAATTTCTAAAATAATCACAACGGCAGTTGTAATAAAGATGGTCCTGGTGTCTTGGGCTATTAGGAACCCATTCCTATAGTGAGGTCAGAAACTATATATTCTTAACTTGTCAGGAATACCTACATGTGAGAAGACTAAAATGACTTCAGATCAAGCATCTACACCATATTTTGATATTTTTCTAAACAACTGGAACTTAGCTAATATGGATCCATCAACTCTCTTAAGATTTTTTTTTTTTTTTTTTTTTTTTTGTGGTGGTACCGGAAATTGATCCTCTGGCTTCCCACCAAGCTGCCTTTTCATAATCCCCCACCCCCTTCTTTTTTTGTTTTGAGACAGGATAGTGCCAAGTTGCCCATGCTAGGCTTGAACTTTGAATCCCCCTGCCTTGGCCTCCTAGGGTGGCAAGCATGGACCACCCCGCCTGGCTAAGGGGAGGTTTCTCTTAGCTCTAGTAAGTGCTGTGGATGAAATGTGCTGGCCTGCACCGTGCCATGCTGTTAGTTCCTGATGGGACACTAGTTCCGTGAGGTGAGATTCCCCTCAAAATGCTCCAGCCTCCTCGGCAGAGCAGAGCATGACCACGGTCCCTGGGAGGCGCACAGATGCCTTTCCCCCAGCCCGGGAGCAAGGCAGCCCTGAACTGGTTCTTAGCGACCCAAGAACTAGGCACCATGTTACACTAAACTACTCTTTGTGCAGTTCACATCACATCCAGGTGTGCCCAGATACACCTTTAAAAACAGTTTCAACAATATGCATCTTTTTTTTTTTTTTTTTTTTTTGAGACAGGGTCTTGCTTTGTAGTTGAGGCTGGCTCTGAGCTCCCTATGGTGCCCAGGCAAGCCTTGAACTCAGCAATCCTCCTGCCTCTGCCTCCCGAGTGTTGGGATGACAGGCATGAGCCACCACGCCCGGCACTGTGGTATGTGGTATTGATGGCTGGTGGGCTCGAGTCTCCACGCCCAGCATTGTATGTGGTTACCAGGATCAAACTCAGGACCTTGCGCTTGCAAGGCAGGCACCGGAACCTCTGAGCTAATCCTCCGGCCCAACAATATGCATCTTTATGCTACTCCACTAATGTCTTCTGATTTCTTCTCCCCCCTAAATTTGCATCACCCTCCAAAAGTGATTTCACTCTCATCATTTGAAAAGTATACTGTAGAAATAAGGCATCTTGCATATCCGGTGGGTTCACATTCAAGAGTCCTGCTGTTCTTCTCCCTTCAGGCCATAAATGGTTTCTAAATTCTTCTGCAGTTATTCGCCTTTTTTCAGTTCAGAGTTTAAGTTTTTAAAGGCAGTCTCTTGACATTTTTGTAATGGTAAGGTTATTATTTTTTTGTTTGCCTTTTTTCTTTAAAGAGCACTGCAAATGTTTCCAAGTTCGTACAGTACTCTAAAATGTCAGTGGTAATAAATCATGCTTTCAGTAGACTTTCAGTCAGAATGGTTTGAAGATATTTATTTCAGTTCTCTCTTTAATTCAGGTCGCAAGATTTGAGGCTTTAATTTGCACCTCATAATTAAGCACATCAAATGATTTATTTTTTCCAGTACTGGGGGCACCGGGTCTTTGCACTGAGCTATGTCCCCACACCTTTTTAAAAAATATTTTGAAATAGGCTTGCTAAGTGGCCCAGATTGGGTTTGAACTGTGGTCCTCCTGCCTCAGCCTCCCAGAGCACTGCCGTTACAGGCACGTGGCTCTATGTCTGGGTCAAATTATGTTTTCTAAAACCTAGACATAGTCTTTCTTAAAACATGATAATAGGAATACTTGCTAAAAACCAAACTTCATCACTGAAGAATCTTCTAAAATACCCTTCAGCTTTGAACACCTCAGAGTATAGTCTCCTGTTCACCAAACAGATTTTGCAGGTTACTGCCATTAGTTTATAATATGCTATGTAATTATATTTGAAATGATATGTGCTAGAAATGTACAGATTCTGACCTTCACAGCCCTAGGGCTTCTGAGATACTTTGAGAAATAGCAAAGAAAGATCCACGAGCCAAGTGGGTGGTGTTTCTGGGCCTTCTGCACCCCAAACAGCTCAGGTTTTGCTTGAGTCTTCCTAGCTGAGTTTCCTGTAAAATTTATTTTGCTTTATTAAAAAAGAAAAAAAGCTGATTTGAAATCTCTATCTGAACAGTCCCTTCCTTTGGAAAGCCAAGTGTAATTTGCCATGTCAATCTTCTAAGGAAGATTGTATCCTTAACAAAAGGTTAGATAGTTTAGAGCAAGAGAAACATGGCATACAAATATGTAGGAGGAGTGACTGAAATATGTCATTTTCCTCTTGACCTTTTGAAATTGGCAGTGGTTATTGATTGTTTTGATAGCTGTGATCTTTGTTTTACCTTATAATAAAAAATGGCCATTGCATTTAACTAGAGAATAAAATAATTGTGACCCTGTATGTTGTCAATTGAATGTATCTTAAGTCAGTTTTTAAATGATACCAAGTATTCAATCTATGTAAAATTTGAAGATTTCCTTGAAGTTTGTGTTGCTAAAGTGTACATAGAAATGTTGTTCTAAGTGTCTGTCTCTGACTCTTTCACAATATATTTTGCATTTAAAAGTACTTTAAATCACATGTTGGCTTCCCGCAAAAGCTTAATCCAGAGCTTGAATCAGTCTTTGGGTTTGAAAAATCATAGGTTTCCCAAAAAGTGTAGCATATCTTTAAATGTTTGTCTTCGTTCTTTCTAATTCTGTGTGTTTTCCTTTTTGCTAACCAGGAGCTTCAGGTAAGTGGCAGCCTGGTGTTGTGGGATGTTTCTTTGTTGTCATCTGTGACGTGTTTGTTCTTCTTGTGGTCACATTCGTGTGTGTGTATTAGAATAGAAATGGCCTAGAGTGTAGACTTAGTTGGTCCCCTAGTATACAACATAGAACATCAAGAGAATTATTTATTAGAAACAGGTTATCAACCACGTAATTTTGATCTCTTTAATACAAAGATTTAATAATGTGTTAAGAAATTCAAGAAATTGAAGGGCTGATTGAAACTCTGCTTTTGATGATGTGTTCGGTATTTTTCATTTTGATCTATGTTTACCTGGCGTCTTACATTTACACTTACAAGCATGTATTTATGTTCTTAGAAATCGTGTCTTGTTTTCCAGGGTGAAAGTATGGACAATTTCAACTGGGGAGTCCGCCGGCGCTCGCTGGACAGCATTGACAAGGGGGACACGCCCTCTCTCCAGGAGTGCCAGTGCTCCAGCAGCACTCCCAGCCTGAACCTCACCAACCAGGAGGACACAGACGAGTCCTCGGAAGAGGAAGCGGCCCTCACCGCGAGCCAGATCCTGTCACGCACACAAATGGTATACTGTTGCCTTTCCGTGCGGCGACGGGAATGATTGTTCTTTGGTCTTCCAAGTTTCATTTCATTATGGGCAGAATGCACACAGAGAAATGAAAACACACCGTTACAGCAGTAATGAAATGTCTGTTTCTCATGCCAGAAGTAAATGCATAAAATAGGTATGTGAACCCATCAACAGCCAAGGACACATTTCCTCTGGCGTCTTTTGGTCCTGGCGAGCTGCTCTGGGCACTTCCGGGGTCCACCTCTTGAGGCGTATTTTTGGCATGGGTGTGAATACCACCACCACTTGACCCACACCTGCTCTTCATCCCTAGCGTAGTGTCGCCTGCGGAGACCGCGCACAGCTTCGGTCCTTTTCAAGGTCCTGTCAACCGTGCGGAGGTTCTGGCGCGTATCCCGAGGGCAGGGATGAGAGTGAGAGAGGAAGCGCAGAACGAGAAGACAGAGGCTGATGTGTCGTCTGTACCTTTAAAATGCCAGGGTGCAGGAAGGGGTAAATCTGCAGTATGATAGTGTGGGCAGTGCGAGGTGTGCTGTGAGGGCACGTGTAGTCAGGGACACGCGTGGCGCCTCCTGTCAGCAGTGGCCAAACAGCTGGTTGTGAAAGGCCTTTCGCAGGCCAGACTAAACTACACCGCCGTGTAACGTAGGCCCTTTGGCTCCACGCCCTTTCACCGGGCAGGTGCCTGCAGTGGTGTTGCACTGACCTGGCGCTGGACAAAATGGCACATTATCACTTTGTAGCTGGTTGCCGGTCTTAGGAAATCTCACTGTTGCCCCAGCATCCTTCAAACATCACCCCTCTACATATTAAGTAAAAACCTGCTGCTGGTAGCAGCAGTCGTAGGTACCCCTCACAGCATATTTAAAGAGCTGCCTCTCTATCCAAGGTACTGACCTGTCCTCTCCCCGCAGCCACGCAGGCAGGCAGGGTTACTGTGATTCTGAAGCCTGAACAAGCTGTCCCAGACACACGTCTGGTACTCTGATTTGCCCTAGGGGGTCTGCCTCCGCTGTGGCCTGGACGAGACATGTGAGGTGCAGTCCCCAAGGGGCTCTTCACTGAAAGGAGAGGCCACGGAGCCTCACTGAGCCACAGTCCCGGCACTGGGGCCAACCATGCTCCGGAGGTTGGCTCGCCCTCTGAGTGGCTGCGGTACAGCGGGGAGGGGGCGCCTCGCTGTGCTCGCTGTGGCAGGGTAGCCGTTACCCAGCCTCTGCTTTAACACAGACCCCTGACGATATCACACTCACAGAGGTTTTACACGAGGAAAAAAGCCTCCTGGGATATAACACCCTAAGTCCTTAATGTCATGAGAGCCAGAGGACAGACTCTCTACCTGTAAGGCCAACCCTGTTCAGATGGCATCGAGATTAAAAAATGATAATTTAAAGTTGACTCTTCCTCACAGAAAAGATAATGTTTGCCTCTGTGTACATTAAATCATAGACTCGTTGTTTCTTATGTTGAGTACTGACCCTGAGGAATTGTTTCCTTAGAAGGCAAACGTATAGTCTTTTCTTTTTTAAAATTAATTACTACTTTTAAAGAAATAAAATGTCACTAATGATGTTTGCCATTATAACAACTCTACTTTTTTTGGTGGCGCTGCAGATTGAACCCGAACCCGGGGCCCCATACATGCCAGACACAGCCCCTGGGCCCTCCTCCAGCGCCGCCCCTCCACGAGACACTTGGAAACCCCCTCTGCCTGGTAGTGAAGCCACTGGGAGGCCAGAGAGCAGCTGCCTGCACAGGCCCCAGACCACCCGAACAGTAACCCCAGCAGAAACCCATTTCAGCCCCAGGCTAACAGTAAGGTAGAACTCCCCACTTTGCTTCTTTAGCCCAATTTTAAAAACCACGAATGCATAGTTTTGCCAGCTTAGCTGCTCATGTTAATAACACCCAACCTCAGTGAAATACAAGATTACTGTAGGAAATCCCACAAGCTCTTTATAACGAAGCCCCTAAAATATTTTATGTTACACAGAAGTTTCTTACGGCTTTTGTGACCGGCTCGGAAGTGAATCGCTCGCCTGATCTCTCTCCTTTCAGCTAAACAGCGACTCTGCCGCCGATGAGGCGACACCAGACCCTCCTGACCTGCTGCTCCAGTCTCAGGCCTCCACCGGCAGCAACACAACGGAGGACGCGCTTCAGATCAGAGACGAGGCCCCCGGCTTGGAGGCTTGTCTGGACACTGCTAGCGGCCGGCGGCCTGAGGTGGGGGCAGCGGGGCTGGTGCGCGGCCAATCTAGACTCTCCTGAGCACTCTGTGATGTCTTCTGCTTTTCTTTCAACAGAGTTCTCATCTGAGGTGCTAATTATTTGATTTTGTTTCCAGTATTTCTAACCTGTCAGGTTGTTGTAAACAAAACAGCCAGATGTGATTTAAAAATGAAATCTTGGCAGGTGAAAGAAATGACCTACAGGTTAAAAATAATCTCCAGTGTGTCAATGAGCATTTTGTGTCATGGACTCTTGAGGCGGTTGCCGTGCAGGTGCCGCGCTCGGGACGGCGGCGTCTTCTATGGTGCTGGTTTTCTCTCGAGAAGCGCTTCTGTTTTTCCTTCCCTTTTTGCTTTGAGTGGGGTTTACGTGATTGGTGCTGTGATTGGGTTAGGACCTCAGGCCAGCTGGGTTAGCAGTTGGTACAAGGAAATCTTTCGAAAGACTTTGGAACCGCTAGTGTTACGTGTTTTGGAAAGGCCTGTGAGAAGTAAGCCAGATCAAGCTATTGACTGACCAAAAATAAGTAAGTATTAATTTTCTTAGTGTTTTTTAAAATATCACTACTTTTAAACATACTCGTTACAGCTCTGTCATGTGTGCTTTTGTGCTTTGGAAAGTGTTGGAAACTGCTGTATTTTTGTCAGTGTTAATGGAATTAGTGTAGTTACCATATCTGGACTAACGTAGTTACTTTAGTGAAGAAAAGTCTCACTGTTCTTACATATTCAATCAAACAGTAACATATATTTTTAAATGAAGGCGTTTTGACTTGCTTACTAGCAGTTTTCACAATGTTTAGGCTAAAGTGGCTAAGGCTTGGATAGTTCAATCAATCAAATGTGTATTAGGATTTCACTAGACGGCACGCATTGCAGGTGGGTGCCAGAAAGAAGAGAAAGGCGGGCCCTGTCCTCAGGGAGAACTTTGTCTACTCTGTCTGTATTAAAGGGGATGGAGAAAGCTTTTTTAAAATCACATTTACACAGGAGAAGTTCAGTAGCGTACATGGGCTCGGGGTTCTGGGGAAACCCAGCGGAGCACGCCCCGCCCCGCTCTGGGAGTGCTCGGACGCACAGGCTTCCCGGCCCGGAGCTTCCCGCAGAGGCGCGCGTAACATTTGAAGCTGGCGTGGTAGCACATGTCTGTAATGCGAGCACTAGGGAGGCTGAGGCAGGAGGATTCCCTGAGTTTGAGGCTAGCCTGGAGGAGCAAAACTATCTTTAAAAACTAAAAACAGACAAACAAACAACCTAGGCTTTGGGCCAGGGGTTCAGGTCTGCGGTGCTATACCTGCCCGGCAAGTGCAAGGTCCTGAGTTTGATGTCTGGTACTATTTAAAAAATAAAAACAGGACCAGGTGTGGTGGCTCACACCTGTCATCCCAGCACTCGGGAGACAGAAGCAGGAGGATTGCTGAGTTTGAGGCTTGCCTGGGCTACACAGTGAGCTCAGGGCCAGCCTGAACTACAAAGCGAGACCCTGTCTCAAAAAAAAAGAGAGAAAAAGATAAAAACAGGGTCAGAGATTTAGCTCAGTGGTTCTAGAGCCTGCCTATCAAGTGCAAGGTCTCTGGTTCACTCCCCAGTAACCACATACAACAGTACTGGGTGAGACTCATGCCCACCAGCAATCAGTACCACACGCCACAGTGCCGGGCGTGGTGGCGCATGCCTGTCATCCCAGCACTCGGGAGGCAGAGGCAGGAGGATTGCTGAGTTCCAGGCTTGCCTGGGCTACACAGTGAGCTCAGGGCCAGCCTGAACTACAAAGCGAGGCCCTGTCTCCAAAAACAAAAACAAAAACAAAAAACATCCTTTCAGATGGAATCTGAGTGACAAGAAGGAGCCAGGCCTTAAAGATGTGGAGGAAGACTGTTCCAGGCAGAGGAACCAACAGGCTGAAAGGACCCAGAATGTGTGAAGAAGAAAACACTGATACGTGGGTCCTGAGTGCAGTGAACATGAGAGGGCGGGTGTGGAGAAGGGGGCTGAGCTGGGCCACAGCACCATGGCCGACCTTACAGGCCACACAGCTGGTGCCCACCGCAGAGTTTCAAGCAGAAGGGCGCGATCTGATCATTGTTCCAAGTCTTGGCTTTTCCTCGTGCAAAGTGGAAAGTGGTTGAGGTACCTGTCCGCGCGGCCTGTGGCCGGGAGAGGGCTGCGGTTCCCCTAGGGCTGTGGTGGAGGACTGGGAACGTCAGGAGAGGAGCTGGGACGGGAGGCGGAGATGCCAGAGCCCGCGCGGGCCAGCACGGGAGCGTGCGACGTGTTGGCGGGAGAGATCTGATCGGACTGAGAGCCACCTCGACTACATTCATGTTGTTGTTGTTGTTGTTGTGGGGAGGCGTAAGCACACAGTGCTACTGATGGTTAATCTGCCATGTCCAGGTTGGGTCAGAGCCCATTAAAAGGTCAACAGATCTGCTCGTCTGAAACAATGGAAAAAAGAGACTAATACTGGAAAATACCTTTTTAGAAAGGCAGTGTGGTTAGTGCCTGTCTGTTCTGTTTGTTTTTTCAGACAGAGTCTCACTTTGTAGTTCAGGCTGGCCCTGAGCTCACTGTGTAGCCCAGGCAAGCCTCGAACTCAGCAATCCTCCTGCCTCTGCATCCCAAGTGGTGGGATGACAGGTGTGAGCCACCACACCTGGCATTAGTGGCTATATATTTTAATTTTCACCAAAGGGGGAAATTTTTTACTTTTGGTTATGAGTTGCAATCATGGGAAACTGCCTCCTAGGCACAATTCATATTTATTAGAAATGTGTTACTGCAGTTCCAAATATTTAATGGGCTTATTTAACAAGCACTGTAAAGTATCTTGGAGTGTTTTTTCTCATCTAATGGAAAAATACTTCAATTTAGTATTTTTTTTTCCTTTTGTATAGTGGGCTCATTTTTCGTAGTAGTACATACATTATGTCATTGATGGACGAGGATGAACAGCGTTAGGAAATCTTGCCATTTCATCGACAAACAGTGCAGACGAGAAAGCTGTCCACAGGCAGTGACACAGTACAGGACCTGTTGTATGTACAGCATCGGCCTAATCTCTTTTTCCCTGATACACTTAACAGTGTTAAGTGACCTAAAATTGCTATTTAAAAAAAAAAAAAGGAAAGCACCAAAATATTGAGAACAAAATCAACTGTTTTAAAAGCAACTTTAAAGTAGATTTTGTAGATCTATTTTTTTTTCCTCCCTTGATATTCAGGATCAAATTAATGACCTTGTGCTTATGAGGCAGGAGAAGAGAACCGCTGAGCTAAATCCTCGGCCCCTTTAAGCAAATTTTAATACGTGAAATATTACATGAATTAAAGGAATGCTTTTTTGTATTCCTAAGAGTGTTCATGTGCAGTTTTTCTGCAAAGTATGTTAATATTGGGAAGATAAAGGAGAGTAAGCTACCGCATTTCATATCATGGAGAAATCTTTAGTTATGTGTCTCTTCCTTCTCTGTAATATATACAAATAACTCTGCTCTCTGGAAAAGATCCATTTCCTTATCTGTATTTAGTAGTATAACCTTCCCAAAGGTTGTAATTAATAGCTTGGAATCTAATTCATGGACCACAGAAAATTTTTCTTCAAGGAAGTAAGTCTTGTAATATTACAAAGTATGTAAGTATGTCATTGTCTAGGAAGGTGAAGTCCAAAAGAAATTTGATTCTCATAATCTGGATATAATCCATTCTATTAGTCCAAAAATACTTTTTTCATGAAATCTAGGTATTGTAAGAAAATTTCAGTGTATATCATATAATAATAATTACTGATAAAACAGTGTTTTGAAATTAAAAATCAAATACTATAACCAAATACAGATATAAAGTGATAAATATTGAGGTAACATGTTTGGTTTGTAATAACACAATATGTTTAAACTGAAATGCAAGGGAAAATTAAAACCAAAAAACTACAGTTGTAGAAGTATTTCTAGCACTATGTCATATTTCCACATGACTAATGCTTACCTTTAAAAAAATTCAGGTAAAACTGTAAAATGTATTCACTATAAATTTTTCAGGTGAATAAAAATTATTTTGCTATGGTATTATTAGGAGAAGGGGTTGCTAAGAATTGAACTCAGAAAGGACTGAGCTATGTCTCACACCTTCTTTTCCTTTTTTTTTTTTTTTGGCCTTGCTTTGTAGTTCAGGCTGGCCCTGAGCTCACTAGGTAGCCCAGGCAAGTCTCGAACTCAGCAATCCTTGTGCCTCTGCCTCCTGAGTGCTGGGATGACAGGTGTGAGCCACCATGCCCGGCACTGTGGTATGTGGTACTAATTACCGGTGGGCATGACTCGCCACGCCCAGTATTGTATGTGGTTACCGGGATGACCCAAGGACCTTGGGTTTGCTAGGCCGGTGCTGGAACCATTGAGCTACATCTCTGGCCTTCACCTTCTTTTTCTTGAGACAGTGTCCTACCAACCTCAAACTTTTCAATGCTTCTGCCTCAGCCTCCCAAGTAGCAGGGATTGCAGGAATGTACTACCCCGCCTGGCTTTTACTGTATTTTTAAGTACTGTTCTGTGAAGACTCAAGAGTCTGCCCCTTTTCCTGGTTAGTTATATATGGACCCTCATTCCCTTAGTATACTTTGTGCTTTCCTTCCATATTCCTGTGCCTTCCCAGCCCCTCCCTAGAATCCCAGCCTTACGTATCTTTGTCCAAGTCCACCTGCTGTTTCTTTCAGAGAGACCAGTCTCAGTCGCTGCACGCAGACAGAGGTGCTGTTTCTCTCGAGTATCAGTGATCATCTGCTTGTTGCTGGCAGTGTTTACCTTACACTTACGATACGCTAGTGTGTACTGCTAGTATTTGTATATTAGCCTAACTTCTCTTGAATTGTGAGCTAACTGGTCAAGAGTTAAACCAAAGAGCCCACCAAAATCTGGTTGAAATCTTTCATTTCATAAATAAACTATACAGATGAATAAACCAAGACCTAGCAAAACCTAAGGACTTTCCCCTTTCACGCTTTAGAAGGAAAATGCTATTTTTGCTCATGAAAAAGAAAATAATGATGCACAGCTGAAGAAACTTGGGTCTAGTGAGAGAAACTGATCTTTGTTCCTAAGACTGTGATATTTTTAGTACTTCTATTCGAACTGATTAAGCTGATATCCTTCCAAATTAAAAACTGGTGTTGAGCTGGGGGTTTAGCTCAGTGGCTCTGGTGCTTGTCTCGCCAGCACAAGGTCACAAGTTCGATCCCTGATACAAAAAAAAAAAAAATTGGTGTTGATACCATTATAATAGACTTCAGAAATATTTTTAATTTCAGTAAATGTTAGGGCTGGGAATATAACTCAGTGGCGGTGTTTACTTGGCATGTGCAAGGCCATGAGGTCAATCCTCAGCATTGGCAAAATACAAAAACCTAGGATCGTTGTGGAAAAGTTTTACCTACTGACAGTTCCAACACTGATGATTAGACCATGTAAGTGATGGCTGTGATAGAACAGACTTAGACCACAGCAGTCACTTACTGTATTGATGATATTCTTTTATTAACGTTGCGAGAGTCCACAGAAATAATGATTGTTTCACAGGACACAAGATCAGTATTAAAGGAGGAGCCTGTTACAAACTTCGATGATGAAGGGCCATATATTATTCAAGAGCAGACGGACTCCGTCATGTGTCGGGGAATTCTTGATCTAGAGGAGACTGAAATGCCGGAGCACCTGGCTCCTGAAAGCTACCCCGAGTCCATCTGTGAGGAGGACGTCACCTTAGCTTTGAAAGAGCTCGATGAAAGATGCGAAGAAGAAGAAGCGGATTTCTCTGGGCTGTCCAGGTAAGCGTGCGCAGTCGGTCACAAACACCAGAATGGGCTGGCTCCCCTCTCTCCCCTTCTTCGGAAGGCCCTTGAGTCCAGTTTACTTACTTTTCTTTGTGTGTTTTTGTTGGTAATCTTAGTCTCTGACTACCATTTTTTTTTGTAGTTCAGGGCCAGCCTGAATTACAAAGAGAGACCCTGTCTCAAACCAAAAAACAAAACAACAACAAAAACACATGGGAGACTTTCATCCTTAATATATCTAGCATGCTTCCCTGTATTTGAAAGTATGCTCAGTTATAAATAATAAATTTCAGGGACATCTTTTTCATGCTGCTGATTTGGATATAGCAGTGGCCCCTGTAATCACTCAGTCATGCACGTATTCAGGGACGACAGAAATGTTAAGATAAATGTTTCTTTCCAAAGGCTGAAGCTAAAGGTTCCTTTTGGCAAGTACTACAGTTTAAATAGGACTGTGCCACAACTACTAAACAAAGAATTGTATCAACCCAGTCAGTCGCCTCAGTTTGTTGTTGTTGTTTTTGTTTTTTAGGGGTTTTTTTTGCAGCACTGGGGATCAAACTCGGGCCTTTGTGCTTCCAAGGTTGGTATAGTACCACTTGAGCTAAATCCCCAGCCCAGTGTTTTTAAAATTAACCTTTTTAAGGTATAATTTTTCACTCTAGATATCTGCTTTGATACTTTCCTACAATCTTTACTTGACTCTGTTTCACACAAATTGCTCTGTAATTTCTATTAATGCTTATGGAACTATCTTGGAATAGGAACATGCATTTTTTTTTTTTTTTAAAGAGACAGGGTCTCACTTTGTAGTTCAGGCTGGCCCTGAGCTCACTATGTAGCCGAGGCAAGCCTCGAACTCAGCAGTCCTCCTGTCTCTGCCTCCCGAGTGCTGGGATGACAGGCGTGAGCCACCACGTCCGGCATTGTGGTATGCGGTGTTGATTGTTGGTGGGCGTGTCTCCACACCCAGCATTATATATGGTTACCGGGGATCGAACTCAGGACCTTGCGCTTGCGAGGCAGGCGCCGGAACCACTGAGCTAACCCTCCGGCCCCCGGCTGTATTTCTTGATAGAGTGTCCACTTCATACTTCTTCCTCCTTACAACCTCAGGTTACAGAACAGCCAACCCAAATACATCTGAGGTTTTTTTGTTATTATTCCACTTGTAGGTTTTATTTTTGAGATTATAAATTCCTCAGAGCAAAGGACCGAGTCTCGTTGGAGTCAGTTCTCCTATCATCCGTACAAGGCACGTACTGTGTGCTCAGGAAAGAGTGGGCAGGTGGTCAGTATGTGCTGGCCAGCAGCACTGCCTTGGCATCTGCACTTTGGGGTTCCAATTCTGGCTCTGCCATTTCCTACCTGAGAGCCAGTATTTAACCTCCCTGAACTTTTTATAAAATCAGGATAATAATAGAACCTCATCTCCACAGAATTGTTGTGAAGATTAAATAATCTATATAATACATTGAACCTGGTCCTTGAAACAATATTAACATTATTAATGGGGAATGTTTAAATAAAATGTGCCTAAAATTGACCATTTAAAAGGAAATGGCTATGGGGCCGGAGGGTTAGCTCAGTGCTTCCGGTGCCTGCCTCGCAAGCGCAAGGTCCGAGTTCGATCCCTGGTAACCACACATAATGCTGGGTGTGGAGACACGCCCACCAACAATCAACACCGCATACCACAATGCTGGACGTGGTGGCTCACGCCTGTCATCCCAGCACTCGGGAGGCAGAGACAAGAGGATTGCTGAGTTCGCGGCGGCTTGCCTGGGCGGGCACCATAGTGAGCTCAGGGCCAGCCTGAACTACAACGCGAGACCCTGTCTCAAAAAGCAAAAAAAAAAAAAGGAAACGGCTAATCTGTATGACTTACAGAACTTAATGTCCTTAGTTCATAGAAGTGGGACACTGCAGGGCTTAGGTTAAAGAAACTGCATGCTGTTAAGAGCTCTTTTCCAGGGCCGGAGATTTAGCTCAGTGGTTTGGGCGCCTGCCTCGCAAGCACAAGGCTGTGAGTTCGATCCCCGGTAACCACATACAATGCTGGGCGTGGTGACTCAAGCCTGTAATCCCAGCACTTGGGAGGCAGAGGCAGGAGGGTTGCGGAGTTCGAGGCTTCCCCGGGCTACACAGTGAGCTCAGGGCCAGCCTGAACTACAAAGCGAGACCCTGTCTCAAAAAAAAAAAAAGAGCTCTTTTCCAAAGATGCTAAATACAAAAACAGTTTGCTTGTTTATCCTTCTAAGAAAGTTCAGGTGGTTGTGGTATTTTCTGAATCAGTGTGTGTGTGTACAGTCCATGTTCAATGACTCGATCAGAGCATTTGAAGAGCCTGAGTCCGTCCCTTTGAGACGGTGTGACGACCGTGACGTGTGTGTTCACAGCCCAGACGAAGAGGAGCAAGATGGCTTCCCGGAAGTGCAGACATCACCTCTGCCGTCGCCCTTCCTCTCCGCCATCATAGCAGCCTTTCAGCCGGCGGCGTGTGACGACGAAGAGGAGGCCTGGCGCTGCCACGTCAGTCAGATGCTGTCTGACACGGACGGGTCCTGCGCAGTGTTCACGTTCCATGTGTTTTCTAGACTGTTTCAGGTCAGTGGAGTTTAAGATTTTCTGAGCTCACATAATTATCGGTAAAACTGCACATTTTTCTTTTAAAATCGGTTACCTCGAATGTGAATATTCGCACAGACTTTAACATTTTGTTTTTCTAAGTCAGTGATATTAAATGTATGGGGGGACAGTGTAGTACTGCCATACTATTCCTACTACAGATAGGTCCCCTGAAGCAATCAGAATGAAATCCACACAGCATCTGATCAGTGATCTGTAGTATGCTAGGTAGGTGTCACCATGGATACCGACAGCATGACAGCAGTCCCTGACCTCAACCGGTATTAAGCTTTTTCTTTCAAATCTTAATTTTTCTGAATACATATTTGCAGTACATAGTTATTCCTTTTGTCATAGGGAGCTGATGCATGTATATGATGCATCTTAAATCTGGTTTCCCTTACACTCCTTCCTTTATACCTCTTGGTCTTTCATTTTTTTGTTTTACTCTTTATTCTTTGATTCCTCCTTAAGAATCCATGCAATATTTAGGTTTGTGTGTCTGATTTAATTTACTTAACATCATGGTCCCACAGTGCATCTGTTTTCCTACAAATTACTCAAATTTACCCTCCTTATGGCACAGTTTTCCATGGTGTATGAACACCACATTTTCTTCACTTATCTGTTGACCGATGGGCCACTTCCAAGATTTAGGCATGCATGTATCACTGTGATGTGATCTCCTTAATTCTGACTAGTTGGGTCAACTGGAAATTCTCGTGGTAGTTTTTGAGGAATCACCATACTGGTCTCCGTCATGGTTGTACTAGTGATTCCCACCAACCGTGCAGAAGAGTTTTTCCCCACAGCTGCACCAGCGTCTATTATCAATAGCCATTTTTTTCTGGAGTAAAGCGGAATCGATGTTCTTTTGTTTCTCTAATGGCCGGAGAGTTAAGCTTTCTTCCCTGAGTTTATTGGCCAGTTATAATAAGTCTACGAAGTATCTGATCATTTCACTTGCACATTGTTTTGATGAGATCATTGGGGGCATATCATTTTTTGAGTTCTGTATGTAGTATAGATACTAGTTTTCTGTGTAAGGAATAGCTGGCAAAAGCTTTCCCATTCTGTATGTTATCTCTTCACTGTTGTTTCCTTTGATGTGTAGAAGCCTTTTAATTCACTGTAATCCTGTCTGTTGATTCCTGATATTTTTTGTTCTTTTCAGAAAGTCCTTGCCTATGTGTGCAAGACGTTGACCTATTTATCTTCCACTAGATTGTATTAATATTTAGGGGTTTTTTTTGTTTTGTTTTGTTTCATTTTTGAGACAGGGTCTCGCTTTGTAGTTCAGGCTGGCCCTGAGCTCGCTATGTAGCCCAGGCAAGCCTCGAACTCAGCAGTCCTCCTGCCTCTGCCTCCCGAGTGCTGGGATGACGGGCGTGAGCCACCACACCCAGCAACATTCATGTTTTTGATCCATTTGGAGTAGTTTAGTATAGGGCAAGAAGTGTCCAGTTCCATCTTCTGCATGTGGATAGCCCAGTTTTCCTAACACCAGGTGGTGAAGAGGCCACTATCCTGTGCGTTTGGATCCTGTCAACGATCACATGGCTGAATGTATCTGGTGTTGCTGCTGAATCCTCTATTCTGTCTTGTGGGTCCGTGTCGGTTTTTGTGCCAATACCATGTCCTTTCTGTCACACAGTAACTTTGCAGTGTAATTTGAAGTTCAGTGTTGTGATGCCTCCTGCTTTGCTCTTTTGCTCAGAATTACTTAGGGTATTCTAAGTCTCTGGTAGTTCCATGTGAATTTTAGGATCGTTTTCTCTATGAAGGCTGCTGGTATTTTGATTGGCATTTTACATTAAATCTATCAGTTTTGGAAGAATGGCTGTTTTTTTTTGTTTTTGTTTTTTTTTTTGCTTTTTGGAGACAGGGTCTCGCTTTGTAGTTCAGGCTGGCCCTGAGCTCACTATGGTGCCCAGGCAAGCCACCGCGAACTCAGCAATCCTCCTGTCTCTGCCTCCCAGGTGCTGGGATGACAGGCATGAGCCACCACGTCAGGCATTGTGGTATGCGGTGTTGATTGCTGGTGGGCGTGAGTCTCCACGCCCAGCATTGTATGTGGTTTCCAGGGATTGAACTCAGGACCTTGCGCTTGCGAGGCAGGCGCCGGAACCCTGAGCTAACCCTCCGGCCCAAGAATGGCTGTTTTGACAACACTGGTTCTCCCTGTCCAGGAATCGGTGATCTCTTTCCATTTTCTAATGTCCTTGCCTACCTGATGTTTCAGAGTACTACAGTTTTCATTATAGAAGTCTCAGAAAGTTTATTAAAAAGTACTAAATTAATTGACCCAGCACTGTGGGACCTTATTTTTAGTTATTAAGGTTGTGTTCAGCCCTGGTAGTAACAAACTGTTACTTGGTAGTGCTCCTGGACTGGTAGTCATTATCCTAAATGCATCCCATTAAGTAGTCTCGACATTCTAGTACTGGCGACTGAACCCGGGTCTTTCCACAGAGCTGCATCCTGCGCTTTATTATTTGAGACCAGTCTTGCTAAAGTGCCCAGGTCGGGCTTGAACTTGCAATCCTCCTGCCTCCGTGTTGGGGTGGCAGGCTTGCACTACCGCCCCTGGGTCTCTCACTACAGCAATGTTTCTTAATTTACCTTAATTGTAAATTATGTTCCATAAGGCCCTTAGGAGATATTAAACCTTTCTTTACTGCTTTTTCCCCGCTAGACAATTCAAAGAAACTTTGGAGAAATAACTAACGAAGCAGTCAGCTTTCTTGGTGAGAATCTGCAGCGCATTGGTACCAAATTTAAAAGTTCCCTGGAAGTGATGATGTTGTGCTCAGAGTGCCCAACAGTCTTTGTGGATGCTGAAACAGTGAGTTGGTTTTTTTTTGTTCTTTTGAGACAGGGTCTCACTGGCCCTCAGCTCCCTATGGAGCCCAGGCAAGCCTCAAACTCAGCAATCCTCCTGCCTCTGCCTCCCGAGTGCTGGGATGACAGGCGTGAGCCACCACGCCCGGCACTGTGGTATGGGGTATTGATTGCTGGTGGGCGTGAATCACCACACCCAGCATTGTATGTGGTTACCGGGATCGAACTCAGGACCTTGAGCTTGCAAGGGAGGTAGGCGCCGGAACCACTGAGCTAAATCTCCGGCCCATAGCAGGTATGTTTTTAAAAGCTTCAGACATGGCGTCTTTGAGTCGTCAACTGTCTGACGTGCCATTTCGTGCTGTGCCAGATCTTAAAAGCGTGTGAAGGTAGCCCTGTCCTTCCCGACGTCTTCCAATCATTCCCTGGAAAGTCTGTCCTTAGAGTGGGACAGAATGTGATGATGTCGTGTGACAACCAATGAACAGATGTTTTATGACCCAAAAGTTGTTGCTGTCGTGACTGGATCAGGAATGGTAACCAAGACTGACGTGTTTGATTTGACAGCTGATGTCATGTGGCTTGTTGGAAACACTCAAGTTCAGTGTTTTGGAGTTGCAAGAACACCTGGATACGTACAATGCCAAAAGAGAAGCCGCTGAGCAGGTCAGTCTCCTATGTGAGAAAACTGGCTTATACTGGAAGCACTGAGCCCACACAGAAAAGAAGACCCCTGGCCTTGAGGGTGTGTTGATGAGAACGGTGGGTCCTAGGAGCTCTCGTCTGGCTTTGGGAAACCTGCCGTCCAGCTTTGTGAGGAGCTGCTCTCAACACTGGATGTGGGGAAACAGCAGCTGTAGTTCTCAAAGAATGCACTTCAGAGCGTGGTCTCGGGGCAAACCAAATCGGTCCCTGCGACGGGCACATGCACGTGGGCAGGTGGAAGGGGAGCCAGACTTGTCACAGGGCGCACACGTTACTGCTAAGTAAAGGCTTTTCAATTCTGGTCTGGCACTGAAAAGTATCATGAATCAGTCCCGACAGTAAATACAGTGCATTATCAGTTGGCCTGTGCAGAAAACAAAAGGGAAAACAATGGTTCTGCTTTTCAGGCAAAGTATATACAATAGTGGCTTCTTCTATAACAGATGGATCTTTTGTTATTAGCATGTTAAGATCCATGAAAAATTACATGTAAAACCTGGATTTTTTTTGTTTTTTTTGAGATGGGGTCTTGCTTTGTAGTTCAGGCTGGCCCTGAGCTCACTCTGTAGCCCAGGCAAGCCTGGAACTCAGCAATCCTCCTGCCTCTGCCTCCCGAGTGCTGGGATGACAGGCGTGAGCCACCATGCCCGGCACTGTGGTTACTGGGATCAAACTCAGGGCCTTGCGCTTGCGAGGCAGGTGCCAGAACCACTGACCTAAATCTCCAGCCCAAAAACCTGGATGTTTTATAAATGTTCTCAGAGAAAATATAATGCACAAAAACAATCTCACTGAGCATCCCTAATCCAAAAATCTGAAGTCCAAAATATGGAATATAATGTCACAAACAAAAACCCCACAACTGACCTGTGATGGGTCATAGTCAAAACGTCCCAAGTGAATCAGGGTTGATGACGCATGCCTAATTCCAGCATGTGGGAGGCTGAAGCAGGAGAGTCATGAGACCCTGTTCAAAAAGAACAGTCCTAACTATAAGAACGATGATCAGAAGAGAAAGGAATGAGGCTGATGCCAGAGCAGCACAGGCTCTCCTCGGCGGTGGCTAAGTATGGCTTTGTTCTCTGGTGGTTCAGTCTACATAAACTTGGTTTCCTGCACCTTATTCTTTAAGAGTCATATATAACATCACCTTCAGGCCATGTGTACAAGGTATTTATGAAGTGAATTTTTAGACCCAAAATGTGTCATGGGCAGATAGAGTGACATACATGGTAAGTACTTAAATTCTGTTTAAATTACAGTAGGAGAAGCGTTGGCACTTAGTCCCCCTTTCTTTAAACACACGTGGCTCTCTGCTCTCGTGTCCAGTTGAACTGTCGTGGGTGCTCGATGTCCGGAATCACTTCAGAAGCTTACCTGTCATGGCCGCTTGGACTTCCGTGGGCAGACCTGGTGACCAGGGTGGAGGAGGGCGCGCTGACAGGTTTTATCAAGGCTGCCTTCCACTGGAGGGCACTTGGCAGTGGCACAGTATGTCTGCCACATCTCACGAAGACGCTCATGAAAGAAGACTTTGAGCCCCCCTGCCAGTTTCTCTTTAAACGTTCTTTAACGACTCAGGTCTTCCAAGGATCACGAGTGAAAGCCTGAGGCTTCCTCCCGCCTGGGCAAGGGGCGCGCGTGCTGTCTGCCCGGCCACCCCAGCGAGGCGGCTGGACCTCGTGGCGAGGGCCCCGCAGGAAACTGCTCCGCACTCTCCTCTCCTCCAGCAGCTTAGCACCCGCGGCCTCACTGTCTCTGTAGGGTAAACTCAGGCTCCACTTGGTCGAGCCCCTGCCCAGAGAGCAGAGCAGGCCCTTAGCTCAGAGGAATCCCGGGACGTGTGGAGGGCTCACATCCGTGCTTGCTCGGAGTCCCCGGGTCCTGCTGGGTACTGAGCTCCGGAGCTGTCAGTGCGGGGTTAGTTGCAGCAGCCTTCTCTGTCATCTCCAGAAGGGGAGCCTCTTCCAGCAGTTAAACTGTAACCTTCATTTGAGCCTGGAGTAAACAACACATCCGTACAGGAAGACAGTTAGCCGGGCCGGGCGGGGTCCCCGCGCGCAAACCCCGGGCCGCGTGCGCTGCCGGGAGGCTGAGGGGCTGACTGCTCTGCAGCCGGGACGTCGGGGTGAGCTGGTCCTCTCAGGATGGGCCGGCAGTCTGAGCGGAGCCCCTCCCAACAGGCTGGACCGATAGGGGGCGCCCTAAAAAGCTAAATTTAGTAGAGTGCTATTAAACTGTCAACCAAAATGACTCATTTTCAGTTCTTTAGTGTATGTGGACAAACTGCACCAGCACCGTGATGATAGATAAGTACGTGAATTTTTTTTTTTGAGACAGGGTCTCACTTTGTAGTTCAGGCCCTGAGCTCACTATGGTGCCCAGACAAGCCTGGAACTCAGCAATCCTCCTGCCTCTGCCTCCCGAGTGCTGGGATGACAGGTGTGAGCCACCACGCCCGGCAGTACATGAACATTTTAATATTTCATCTGAATAAAGATTAACGCACACATTCTACAATAGCTGTCAAGTGAATTTTGCTAACATGAAGAACTCTGCTGATAGCTTTTGACAGTGACTGCCACGGGCTATAACTCAGCAGAAAAGATCAACATGTTTTTCTTCAGAGACACTGTCAAGCAAATAGCCGAAGGGCTGCTGCAGTCTGAGTGACTGGAATAAAAGTGACATGAGGTCAAAGTTTGTTTTTGAAAGAACTGAGATGTCTAATTCTTTGTATGTAGAATATTAGGGTACAGCTGAGAATTTTAAATGCCAAATACTGACACATTTTCAGAGTAGCTATTTAATATAGCCAGTAGTTGTCTCTAAAAGTCCTAAAGATTTTAATTTTACTATTATCACCAAAGGGAAGAAAAAAACAAGTCAGAAGAACTGTCAATATCAGAACTATCAAAACCCAAGACCTTAACTTGAAGGCTCTTAGCTTTTACTTCAGTTTAGAAATTCTGTGACTCCAGTGATCTTTTCTACTCTCCCCAATGCTATTTAGTTGACTATAGAAAATGTACTTTAATATTAGGAATAGGGCCTGGATGTAGAAAAGAACACAGTTGGCCTCTATATCCACTATCCTCAAAGGTAACAGGTTTGTCATTAATCACCATCCAAAAGAAAGGAATAACAGGCGATTTAAACAGATCTTGGTTTTTCTTCCACTAATTAAAACTGACACCAGTCTTCTGAGAATTACACTTCTGATAAGCAAACAGACCTGGTTAATACTCTTTAAATTGTCTTTATTAAATTGACCAGAGGGAAAGCAAACCTTCATTTCCCCACCTGGTATCACACAAAGGTCAGGTATAATTTGTGAAGATTTCCAGTAAGATGTGCAGAGGAGCACTCTGTACAGAAACGGGCACTGGGGCCTGTCCACCGGGCTCACCTGCGTGCCAACGATCATCCTCAACTCGAGATGAAAATGTCTGCAACCGATCCTGAAACTTCAGATTACCCTTTTTAAAGTGTATTGTTTTGTGTGGACTGTTACGTCATGAGTTTCCATTGTGCGTTGCACAATTACCACATCACAGTTTCATTTTACTTACCTTTTTAGTGGCTACACAATTGTAAGAGGACATTTGGTGCCAAAGACGACATGTATCGGATAAACACTGATGCACAAGTAAGTTGGTTTTTTGTTTGCTTTTTTGCTCTACTTCTGTAAAAGGTAAAATAATGGGTGTGTAAAATGTCCTTACTTGCTATTTCTATAGAGAAAGTACCTGAAAACATTTTCATGTTGGTTATCAGAACAATCACCATAAAAGTTAGGTTCTATGAAATACTGGCTCAGTAATGAAAATTTTGCTTTAATAACAAACCATCACTCAGTGACTGAAGCTTTAATAACACCAGCAGATAAGCCTGATGGATATCTGGACAGTCCAAGTTGGATTTAGTTGCATCTGGCTCTTAAGAAAAATAAGTTGGTCTGCATTAGTATTTTGAGGATAAAATACTCAGGATGGCAAGCTTATTAGTAATGAGATGAAATCCTGATTGCCTAAACTCTGACATTTCTCCCTAGTCCAGTCAATGAAAATAGCACTATATTTTCTTAAGAAAAATGTGCCCATATACATCAATCAGGCCATTGTCGTGAGAGAGGATGCTGTTGACAGCACAACTGCTGATGGGGAAAGAGCTTTCTTTCCCTGACTAAGCCCCACCACATCTGACATCAAAATCCCTGTCTTTTTCAACCTCGTTTGCAGTATAAAGACTCCATTTTTTACAGTGCTGGGAATTGAATCCAAGACTTAGCATATCCTAGTCCAGCGCTATATCCCTGAGCTGCTTCCAGTTTTGAAAATGCTATAATGTTGAGAAAATCCAAGTGTAATTTAATAGCTCTTTCAAGCACTGTGCATTTCACATTCAATATCTGTCCTTACAACTTTACCAAGCTGATCCTCTATTCCTATTCTGAAGATGATGAAATGGGCTCAGAGAAGCTAGTTCGTCTACAACTAGCAAGAATAAAGTAGAACCGAGCCGGGGATTTAGCTCT
>PVIC010011500.1:0-41290 GCA_004025085.1 Thryonomys swinderianus | reverse complement strand
AAAAAAAAAAAAAAAATATATGAATATTAAGAGGTAATTATTCCTTCATTTATAAATCTATTTACTTAGAAACATTATTCTGATCTCCTCCAAAGCATCCAGGATTATATTAAACAAGGAAACAAGAATTGTTTCTGTTGCAGTAAGATTTCAGTATCTGGATTTACTTAAAAGTTAAAAACAATTTCTTCCCGCTCTCATGTTTTGTCCAAAGAAATTAAAAGTACCATGCAGCTGATTGAGCATCTATTATAGTTTAGATTGTGGCAACTTAATTACAAATAAACTTGATGAATACAATTAAAAAAGCTGTAATTTATTGCATAGTCAATTCCTTTAGGATATATTTAAACAAATTATATACATCAAAAATAGTCAAATAAATTTGAAATACATGTAAATCTGTAGTGGCATAAAAAGTAATGGTTATTTGGTTAGAAGGCTTTGTTATCAGTACAAAAAACTTCTAGAACCACAGAGGGCTTGAAAGTTAAAGGAAATGTTTTCAAAGAGAAATGGGAATATTTTATGAATATTAAGAGATAGTTATTTACTAATTGTCCCAATTGTATAGGCTAGAGAGACTGTTTATTGTATGGAATTATAGCTTGGCCATCTGTGTGCTTTAGTTATAACTATTCTTCTTAAACACTTAGATTTGCTGTATTTAAGAATGAATAAAACACCGTGCTTTTGTGTGTACTGATGGTAACTCTCTCCCTCAGTGTTTCCTCATGAATTTTTGTTATGTCACATCACCTGCACACACACACACATGTGCACACACACCTACATACATGCATGAACTCCATAAGGGAATCAAGTACCTGCCTGCTTTCTCATGGGTCCCTGAGATGCCTAATCCTTTCACATTGTGGAAACTCATAAATACTGTGGGTTGAATCGCATTTACATGCGCTGTGGTTAACTTTAGCATTGTCAAACCAAGTCACTTAGCATGCATTGCGTACTTCCATTATTGGGCTGGCACTGACTTGTTGTTTACTGATTTACGCTAATTTAAACAGTTTATAATATGTCAGAATTTTTCCAGGGGTTACAGAAGAGATGTTTTGGGGAGGCATGTGCAGTCACTGATAATTAGTACACTAGCCCTGGGGTATAAATGGGTTTTGTTTCTGCAAAGAGAATAGGAAAAAAAAATCACCTGGATATGTTAGGGAAAAAAAATGTGGGTATTTACACAAAAACCACACAGATTTAAATGAACATGCAGACATGCATTGGCACATGTACTGCATACACTTGTGTGCTTAGACTCACAAGTGTAAAGTGAAAACACATGCTGCACACATTCATGTACACAAAGACATGCACATACTAGCATCTGTACAATTGTACATGCCCATGCACACTTTACACATGCATGCTCCCTCTCTGTTTCAAACTAATACATATCTGATTTTAAACAGAAATTATATAATTTATGTAATTCTAGACTAAGAAGGTGAAACCAATGATTTCACATGGCAGAGATTTATAATTCCACCATCTCTATCACACACATATTAATAAATAGCCAAAGTTTGTGTTTGCATATTTTACTTCCAGACCATTTTTTTCTATTTCAAGTGATAGTTTCTCTTGCTTGTTTCAGTTCTGAGGCATAATTATGAGATTATTCTTTGGCTCAGTTGCTCTACTGATTTATTAAATTAATATTCACATAAGCTCTTTTAACTAGTCCGCTTGATGGGATAATTACATGTGAAACAATGCATCCTCTTGCAAAGTTTCAACATCAAGAAAGATGGGACAATGCGATGGGAAAATAGTTGCTAAACAAATGACAGGAGAATTTGTGACGTTAAAACACCATTGTATATGTTACTATTTTTGACTAGAAGTCAACTTCCTTTAAAAGAAAAAAAAGCCTTCTATAGGCCCCCTTTGGAGATGTATCTAGATGATATATGCACTTTTCCATATATGCACTTTCCCCAGATCACTTTCATATGGACACATAGCAAAGCCACCATTTGTCACATACACCTGATCTTCACTCTCCGGCTGTCGTGTTTAGTCTCTGAAGGCCTGGATGCCAATCTTGGGAGTTATTCTTCTCTTATAAAAACTATGGGTCAAAGGGGAAGTAGTTTATAATTATGTTATCCAAACTGTTAGCTTAGGGAGGAAATCAAAAGTAACAACTTTTGCAAAAGCAGTAATTACTTCTACAGTTTAAAAAAGCCTTTCAAAATATGCTTGGTAATCCATAAATGGCAGTCACAAAAGAAAAAGAACATAGATTGGAATTCCTACTAGGTTTAGCCAGCCTGGAATCTTCTTCGGAAAATAATATGAATTATCAATGTCAATAATGTCTCGACATTTTATTACTTTATGTGCATTTAGCAAAAGGAATGCCAGAGATTTGATCAATGTTATCTTATTATTAAATATAAATTACAACCCTAACATATGTTGTTTGCTGATCGTTGACAGTATCCACAACTGAGAAATTTTAAGCTAGGCATCCTTGTGCTAGCTGACATGCAAACCTCCTCCGCCTGAGCCCTGCTTGGCTGTGAGCCGGGGACACGGCGTTCCTCCCTGTGAAGACATGGGTCCCCTGGCAGCTTTCTAGAAGTTTTTTCTATGAGTGCCTCATGTAAAAAGGTGTAATATAAAAAACAAAATTTTAAAAAACAGGAAATAGTGAGACTTCTTACATTTCTTAAAAAGCATGAGTCATTCTCTCTGAATGTATTTCTTTAATTCATAAGTTACCAGGGACTGCTCACAGACTTAAAACAGAGAGAGAGAGAGATCTGGGGATCTGACCAGATCAGACAGCACACATGGCGATGTGGTGTGACTCTTAACTCTATGTGAACTTGTGAAGCACAAAGGGAATGTTACCTTTTTGTCAGATATGGGAGGAAGAAAGAGAGGGAAGGCCAGAGAAGGGATGCGAGGGGAAAAGAAAAGTGGGAAGGAAAAAGGAAGGGAAGAAAAGAGGGAGAGAGAAGAAAGGAGGGTAAGGACGAAGCGGGGCCAAGGGCGGTGGCAGCCCGGGTCACTCAGCTCCCTCCCTGACAGGGCTCACAACTCCATGTCAGAGCAGATAACAAGAATCACAGGCAAAGCTGCCCGACTTTTATTTCTGCCTTTCCGAGCTATTGGCTCCTTCACTAATAATCGGGATTTATTACTGGACCCATCTGCTGTCTCTATAAGGTCAAAAGGTAAACCACAGGCGCGGCTGATGTCACCATCAAGGTGGCTGGTTGCAAATGGACCCTGACAAGTGTACTCTTAAAAGAATATTGTGGCAAGATCACTCTGAGCATGGAAGTCACACTGACAAAGAAAATAAAGCTAAAATACTAAAAAGATGTCAAGTTTTAACCCATTAATCCACGGGATGGAGCCTGGCTATTAGTGTCCTACCATGCCACAGCCAGGAAGAAGAATATGTCCCTGCCTTCAGAGACACGGGAGTGCTGCACCAGAGTACGTTCTGCAGGTCGGGACTCAGCCAGCTCCTGGAAACATTCCCAGAACACACATGTGCGATGCATGTAAAGCATGAACAGATAGTATAGGAGCCGCAGACCCCGGTGTCTTGGTGCTGTAACAGACACAGGGAAAAGGCTTTAGTCTTTCACTGTCTGCTTTCAAGTAGGGCCTTGCTTTACAGGGTGGGTCTGTGGTGAAGATTCCTGTTCTAGGAGCTCAGGTGACCTTTTCTCCGTGCTCAGAAGGGTCAGAAAGATGTACCTAGACCTGGCAATTCCGGATCATTTTGCCGTCAGTTTCCAGGCAGGGAACTCTTCCTCAGGTTCATTTCAGACTGAGCAGGAAAGGAATGAGGACAGAGAGCTTGATGTAAGACACCCTCCTTCTCCAAGGGAGAGGAGCATTTATGTCACAGTGTGAGGATGAATCAGAAATCAATAAAGAGTTGCAGGCTTCATCCCAGATGATAGCCGAGGAGATTATCCGCTTCCTGGAAGTGCACTGTAAACAAGGCACGGCATGCTAACGGCGCTGTCCATTCTCAGCATCCCTTCACTCTCTGGGTCAGTCATTGCCAGCATCATTTTCTTTGTTGTTCCTATCTTGATGCCAGGAACTCAACAGAGATATATAGAGCTTTAACACACACACACAAAGTTTGGATCAAGGCACCTAATCAAATAGAAACCATGGCCTATTCCCGCCTCACCTTCACCTCCTCAGGTGCTAACCCGAGGAGAACCGTCCTCTCCCTAAGTGAATCATTAGGGTTTTACACATATGTTTGCGTGTTGGACACAACTAGTCACATGCCCACCTCATAGGGTGATAAACAGTACATTTCTATCCTTACAATGAGGAAAAGAGAGCACATTTTGGTGGATGTCACGCATGTGGGCTGTGGCTCTGACAACACAGGTTTTTTAGGAAGATTACGTGGAGCTATGGATGGTGGTACATGCCTGTGCGCTCTGGGAGGCTAAAGCAGCAGGATGGCAAATCAAAGTCCAGTCTGGGCAGCTTAGCTACTTTGCAAGATCTTGTCTCAATTTTAAAACAATTAAAATTAAATGAAAAGCTGGGGCTGTAGCTCAGTGCAGATACTGTGTGTTCGGTCAATACCCAGTACATTTTTTTAAAAGATTAAATGAGATTAGGCAGCTGACTGTTGTCACAGACATGGGATGCGGAGCACTTGGACTCGTCCTGCCCTTGGGCCCCAGGACCTGGCGAGGGCAGCTGCTACCCACACAGTGCAGGAGCTGGTAGTTCCAGGGAGGAGGCTCACGGCTAGTTCCTCACCCCGAGAAGAAATAGCTGTGGCCCTCTGGCTGACGGGGGTGGGGAGTATTTGTAGCCAATCATTTGGGGCAACTAAAACAAGTGTATTAACACTGTATCCTTAATGCTCATTTTTTCCAGCTTTCCTTTCCAGAGATCTGTTGTTCTTCTGAAATATGTTCCAGGGCCAGAGGCACTAATGAGAACATGTGATATTTCTCGGAGCTCTGGGCTATCTTGGGTCCTGGCATTTGTGATATTCTGCCAAGAATACCTATACATACGTACATACATATGTGTATATAGATACCAATCAACATTAATGCCATTAATACCAATGGACATGGGCTTTGCTTCTGTTTGTACTGATGTTCAATGAGCTTTCTTTATATCAATAACAAATTTATATATTTTAAGAATAAATATTACCTCAATTTCTTGTGCACGAAGGTATTCAGTGGCTGGATTATTCATTTCAGACTGCAGCAGGCCAGGAGTGAAGTCCTGAGGGTCACAAGCGTCAGTGCCACACACGCAGAGCAAGAGGCTTTAGGGCCCC
Source organism: Thryonomys swinderianus (assembly GCA_004025085.1). NCBI lineage: Eukaryota > Metazoa > Chordata > Mammalia > Rodentia > Thryonomyidae > Thryonomys > Thryonomys swinderianus. Next base: position 35,967 of record PVIC010011500.1, on the reverse strand, counting down.
CGTGGCCCTGGCACAGAGTGAAGGCCATGGTGCCCACCGTAGCAGGACCTCCCCTAGTTGAATTTCTGTGACCATCCTAAGGCTGTAGCCAGCAGCTGCTGCTAGGTAACAGAGTCCCAGCCCAGATGATTGGAGAGAAAGCTCAGGTCCCAGGCCCACCATTCCCCACTTCGCGGTCTCCCGTACCCACACAGCTTCTGGGTGGCCCACGCCAACGTCTGTGTACCTCACTGTCCTTTCTGGTGGGCTCAGAGCACACAGAGTCCTGCCCTTCACAGCACTGGGAGCTAGACTCACTGTGCTGCACAAGCAGCCAGCATCATTTAACAGAGTCACTTTTGCCAAAGAGAGCAGTCTTTATTTTCTCTAAAACTGGGATTTATTTTAAGGGATCACCTGTAGATTATTCCACCAATTAAGCGGCAATCTCAGTTTTTGTGACCAACTCATAAAGACTAGGAGGAAATCCAATATTTATGAAAGGGAACAGATAGTGTGCTTAAGCAACGATACGATACTGTATTTGAACAAAATAAACGTAACTTTGATATTTCTTTCTGAGATGTGGATTATGACCCTAGAGTGCCTAGAAGTAGATTTGCTAATTTTTCAACCGTAGTGCATGATATTTGCCTGAAAAACTAAAAGCCAAACTTAAGGAGCACCCCCGGCTCAAAATAACACTTGAACTACCTTTTAATGTTCTCCCCCCAAAAAACAGGCCACCTTCGCATCAGCCCTGTCAAACCCAAACAAGTCTGCTACTCAACTTTTCAGTTTAATGAGGAAAACTGGGGTTGCCTTAACAACCACAGAATGAACTCCCCTGCACACACCCTCCTGCAACTGTGAAGGAGCAAAGCATCCTGGAGTAGCATGCCAGACCCGCGAGCACTGCTCCTCTGCTTCCGCTCGTAGTGCCTCCTGCTCCGCAAGTGCTCGCCTGAGACTTATTAACAAAACGCAATTGTTTGTGATTCAGAGGCTCCTAGGCTCAAATAGCTCTGGGTCTTTGTTCGTCTGTTTTACACGACGTGGGAGAATTTTGGATATTTTCCCCAGTCTGACAAGTATTTCCATGCTCTTTCTGGATTCGAATAGAAGAACCTCTGAAGTCTATTTTGTTCTCCTTCCAGTGTGGCAAATATCAATTTAGCTAATGAGGCACAGGTGCAATCATAGGCATTCCTTCAAGAATTCTTCAGCTATGAATCTGCCTCAATTTATGCGGCATGGTTCGGTAATTGTAACTCACTGGGAAAATTCACAGCTCCAGTGGTCCTCATGCACACACTTCCACCTGTGTGATGTGTGGCCCGTATGCTAGTACACGTGACACAATAAAACAAGCCCAGCCCTGACGGAGCGTGCGTGTATGTGCCTACATTGCTGCTCTCTTTTGGTCAACCCTTCTCCTTTAACTTACATGAAGTATTGCTTTTAGATGACATGACACAATTGATTTTTTTTTCTTTTCCATCCATGAAGAGACACCCTCCGTCCATGGACTGCCTACTTATGGTCCTGGCGCTGAATATTATGATTGGTGTTGAGTCATTTCCAACCTGTCCATTTGAAGTGATTTCCTTATGAACCAGTCACCTGGACTGCATCCTCCCTGTAGCTGTGGGAAAACATATACAACACCTGTTTCTCTCTTCAGTGAGGCTCAGGCAGAAAGGTAGCAGAGTGAATCTGATTTTGATTCCCACACACACTAGTAACACTGCCTCACACCTAAATGTAAGGGACCTGATGACCAGGTGTCCTAGGATGTGTGGAGGAGACAGACATGTTGCTTTGATTAGGCTAAGCTGCCAGGTATCTGGAAAACTAAAAGCTTAAGTCTTAAGCTATCATTCTTCCAAAGTATGCAAAATATCACAAGTTTACTGCACTTCCTTGTCTGTGATTATCTCATAAACAGAGGAATAAAAGGTATTTTCTGAATCAGTGAAGCTCTATGTGACTAAATGTTACGTATTATTTCTTAGAAATAAATTTGTAAAAAATTGTGTTAAGTTGTAAAGGAAAATTTGAAGCTAATGTAAATTATGAGCGTAGTGATATTAATTTAATATTACTAATGTTCAGTGAAATTAGGACTACCAATATAATTGTGAAGTGTATATATAATGTATCAATAAAATGTACAATAAAAAAATATTTGATGGAACTCACCAGTAAAAAAAAAAAAACAAAAAAAAACAAACAAACATGACGTGGTATTTTCTTTAATTTTTTTTTTTGGAGACAGGGTCTCGCTTTGCAGTTCAGGCTGGCCCTGAGCTCACTATGTAGCCCAGGCAAGCCCTGAACTCAGCAATCCTCCTGTCTCTGCCTCCCGAGTGCTGGGATTACAGGCGTGAGCCACCATGCCCAGCACTTTTCTTTAATTTTTGATTCAGTATTATAATAAATATATGCCATCACACTTTGTATATATCAACATGTGAATTTTGGTAGGTTATAGTTCTCTTTCTCTGAAGTATTTATCCATTTCCTCTTCATGCATTTATTCATTATAAAAATCACTATAAAGAGCATGAGCATGCCCACTGTTGACCCAGATGACTATGAGTTTGGATCTGGCTTTCTCTGAGCAGTGTGATTGTGGAGGTTTAACACATGGCCATTTTTCTCAGTACCTTCATCTCAAACCTGATAATTATATCCACACCTACATTTTAGGATCATTATAAATAGTACATGTCAGTAAAATGAAACACTAAGAACAATGCCTGGCAATTGTATTTGATATACATTCTTAATTTTATTTAACATACATTCTGAACCTCTTAAATTTGGCCAAAGTCTTGTATCTATAGATGCACTTAGAATGGTCCTAATGTAGTTTGTTAATTCCTGCTAATAACCTATTATTGAGAAGCTAATTCTAGTTTTCAATCTTACAGTACTTTTGTTGAAGTTATGTGCCTTCCTGGAGTTTACAAAAATTTTTACCCTTACGGAGCAATTTAAGTGTTGTGAGCAATTTAAGTTTAGATATTGTGAGATAATATCTAAAGATGGGAGCGGATATTATGGGAATGCAAGAAGAGAAAACAAAGCAGAATAAATATTTAAAATAAAAATAGCTGACAATTTTGCAAAATCAGTGACAGACACAAAACCACAGATCCAGTAGTTCAGGGAAGACCAATTAGGACTAAAACTACAAGAATCAGAGACAAACTGCAAATCTTGGGGAAAAAAATTAGATATGAATGAACATGAGTATCACAGCCAACTTCTTCCCTGAAACTATGCAATCAAGAAGAAAGTGGAGATATTTGAAATGTGGAAAGTTTCAGAGATAATGGCATTACCTGTCATACATATTATCTCCTAAAATTAGTGCTCTGGATTCCCAAGAGAAGTTGTAGAAAAACTACTAACATTAATGGTAGTAAAACGTGATTTTTTTCTATCAGATATGTCCAATCTGTAGCCTGCCAGCCTTTGCTCTTTCTCTTTTACATGATTTTTTAGTGAAAACGATTACCTTGAACCTTATATAAAATATATGATTATCTTGGTGTATGTAATGAAACTTCCCTTTAAATACTTTTTATCATAACATTTAAAATTAGGTAAATGTGGGCCACAGGTTGCACACACTTTCTGTAAATAGTATAATTCTTACCATTGAATTTATGCTAATAACGTTCCTAATAGTGATCTTTGTCCTCTAGCAAAACCCAGATGAAAAGCCATAAACATAACTTAGGTACGGAAAATCTTATATAATGACTAACACCTTCTACCTTAGATACTAAAGCATGTAAATATAGTACATAACTGTTAATAAGTTAAGTACAAGAAAAATTATTGGAAAATAAAGTTTGTTGATAATATATCAGATTTAAAACTTTCTAATTATTTTACATCATTTGAATTTTAAGCATGATACGAACAAAACTGTATGCAATTCATTCTTTTCATGGCTTGCAGCACCTGCCAGTATCTTGCAATCGATAGATATTTAACAAATACGTTTTGAAATAAATTGAACCCAATTCACTTTCCAAACAAATTCAGATTACGGATAAAATCCAGTTTATCATTCAATATAAAAATCACTCTTCAGTACATACTAAATCTCAAAGCCAGAGCACCAGAACTATTGATATTGAGTTAGTTGTAAATACCTACAGGATGTGAAGAGGAATCCCATAATGACATCTCCGTTTGGCCCTCTGTCATTCTGGAATAATATCCTCACCCTGGCTAACCTCCCACTCCAGGGTTAGGGCTCATCATCTCTGCCCCCATCTCAGCACATGCCCGTGCCGGCCATATGGTGATAGGCTCCTCCCCCTGCCTCTTATTCTTTCCCCAGGCAGCACACACCAGCACTTTACCAGGAAGCTTGGGCCCTCGATACCATCTTCATCTGATTCTCCAGTGGACACCAACAGGCACCCCAGAAGTTCTAACGGCCTCGGGGCTGAGAACAGCATGTGCTCCCGACTTAGAGCTGACATAGAGAGGACCAGGTGAGGAAACAGAAGGTGGCCTCGATGTGCCTTGTGTTCTACGACCTCGATGCCCTGCTACCTGGGATGTCTCAGAGCCGGCCCTCCCCAGATTCAGAGTCACAAAATCTTCAGAACCCTGTCACAGCTGTTCCCTCGTCTGAAATGGGTTCAGAGCACTTCCTCCCCTGCAGTGCTGCCCACTTCAGGAGTAAGAGGGATAAGGCAGAAAGTCAGAACGGCGACTCCTGGGACAAGTCGCTGCCTCCCGTGAGATTCTCGATCACAGCACTTCAGGGCGAGTGATGCTTTCCCTCTCATTCCCCACACCTGCTGAAGTCTCTCTCTGGGGACCTGAGATCCTCTCTCCTCCTCTTGCTCCACATTCCTCCTTTTGCATTTCTCAATCTCTTACTTTTGCATGATCCCCACTCCTGATAGGCTGAGATACAGTAATTGCAGCAGTTCCTTTTTTTTTAATTAAGACTGTAACTATATTTAAAAAGCTTGGTAATAGGAGCAGCCTTGGGCATCAGCATTACTTTGGCTCAGAATCTTGTAAGTGAAAATGAAAAGCAATGATATGCAGCATTCGAAAAAGAAGCATTTTACCCCCCAATGTGTTTCAATCAAGCAATCAGCATTTTTTTTCTTATTTTTTAGCACTTTGTATTAGGAATATCTTCTGCTTCTCTTTGTGGCTTAATCACCATTCTTTCCTCTGCATGGCGCCCCCCTTCCTGCCTCACCCACTTCCTGAGGTTTGCCTTAACTAATGACAGGCAGGGTAATAGTAACACCTTCACAAAAGAGCATAACTACCGATTATACTATTTATTTCCTTTTAATGTGTCAATAAAGAGGTAATTACATTTCATTTGTTTTTAGAGTTATAATTGGATTGAAGCAAAAGCTCACTTGCTGGAACCAAACTAAAATAATCAAAGTTGACATTTTCTGAAAACAAAGTTACTCTGTCATTTATTTTTTAAACATATCAATAATTGTGTCTGGAAAACTTATCCAACTGACTATTCCAGAAAACTCTTGGACACAGACTACACGTGCAAACTCTTGTTCTTCAGGCAACACGAGCTTGTGGAGATCTGTGGACCAAAGGAACCACAGAGTCTTCGATTGGAGCACTCTGTAGCTGTGTTCTGCCACATCCAAGGATAAAGAGACGGGCATCTACTTTCTTGGGCATTTTTGAAGGGTTCCTGATGTTGGACTTCCAGTCTTTTGGGTCTTTTTGAAAAAAAAATCTATGAGCCTTATAATTCCTCTTTTCTGGTCTTTCATGGTACAGGTTCCTGTGACCTGGAGTCCCCAGTTGTGCTATGGAAAACAAGAACTTACTCCTCCTAACTCCAAGAGCCTCTTTCCCCAACACTATTCATCCAAGCCTCTGGCAACAACAAGCCAACATTCAGATTAATGTTTTCCACTAACATCCACATCGAGAAGAGAACATGCAGAATTTGTCTTCCTGCCTTGACTTGTGTCTTTCAGTTCTATCCATTTTACTGCAGGTGATAAGATTCCATGCAATTTTTATAGGCAAATAGTATTTCATTGTGTACGTGAACTACATTTTCTTTATCTATTAGTTTGTTGTGGAGCATTTAACTAAGCATTTTTAGAAACATTTAAGGAGATGCAAATGTTAGCTCTGAGTTTATTGCCACATGACACACCTTTATGAAATTGTCACACTGTTCTTTAAAATAAAATAAAATTTTAAAAAGAATGCCAGGAGATGTAATGGATGAGAGGGGATCTGAGTTACATTTGAAATCGTTCCTTTTGTAAATTATAGACTTGTTTTCAAATTCCTGACAAAATTTATTTTCTGGAATCATCTCCTTAGTATAAATTTATGCTCGGTTGAAGAAGAGCAAATTCATAAAACTGCTTGATTCTTATTTATCTTTGTTCAGATTGCCTTCATTTTGTGTATTTTGGCCTCTATATTTGTGTCAGTCTATTTTCTCATATTTTTCCTCATCCACACCCCAAAGGATGTATCATCTGTTTCTCACATTTTTTATTTGTTTTTTACACATATGGGTTTATTGTGTTCACAGTAATAAGCTGTTTTTAAAAACTGAAAACATTTTACTAATTACTAAAAGAGGGAAATAAATACAGTACCAAGAAAATGTTATTTAAAATATTACATCTGTTTTCTATTTTTAAACCTTCATTACTGCCAATTCAACCCTCTAATCACAACTTACACTGCATATTAATTGTTGAACCAAATTTATCAGAAACTGTCTTTTATATAAAATCATCCAAAAGATAATTCCAGAGAAGGCTGCAGAGCAGATGATATGAACCATCCTCTCCTAGCAGATGCACTGTAATGACACGGATATTGTTCTTAATAAATACTCTTTTTTGATACATGGAATCTTCACTTATCTCCTAAGTGTCTGTTTTAGCAATTTTTTTTTCTGGGCTAATGAAATACAGCATGGTTCTAGAGACATAGGATGATATTTGCCCTTAATAGAGATCATAGTCCAATTACTTGTTTCAGTATTTGAAGATAAAAGTGAAGTTTCAAGCCCTAAAGAAGTGTTATTTTTATGGTTATTTGCATTTTGGGAACTATTCACACATGGTTTAGGAGGAAAATTATACATAATCTTACACTGAAAAGGAGGGGGTCAGACATTGTCATGGGGGGTGGGATTAGAAACTAGAAGCCTGAGTTAAAATACATCAGAACAGAATCAAGGAGCAAAGCTAGAGGAATGAACATGAAGAATGTGGGATGTTGGCTTTTGACATTGCTGGTTCAAGATCCCATAAAAAAATTCTAAGAATCTTTGGAGTTTCCAAGCCAGAGAACTGCATCTTGACCAGCTATGTGAAATTCTATTGGTTTCTTGGGGGGTTGCAGACTCAGATTCCTCTGCTGGACCTACAAGCCCCATGGTAGGCAGACAGATGCCAAGCTAGTGATGTCTTTCATACATCATAGTTGACCGAGAGTTCCCTGTTCTTGCTGGAGTGTTTCCACCAGAAATCCTAACAGCCTGATTCTGAAAGAAATTAATCTTCTGATTCTTCTCTGAACTTTCTAACTATTCATTCTACTCATCTTTACATTTCCTGTCTTCTTTAAATTGTTTATTTTAAAAATAAATTACCTTCTATATATTTACAGTAGATACTATGCTGCTGTGGTGCTATGAATGTAATAAACTAACATTATCTTGAAAAATTAGCACATCTAACACACATAATCACCCATTCTCTCCATCTTTACCCTAAGAACAGGCTGTCACTATTTCTCTAGCAAAATTCCTGAATGCTGGGGCCACTACTAACTACACCCTCATGCTGTACAGCAGGCCTCTGTCCTTGTCACCTTACGTTATCTTCTACTTTGGTTCTTTGACTTCTTAAAACAATACAAATGACCATAGACAGGATTTGCCCTCCTACTTTAGACAACTGAAATATTGAGCAGAATGTATAAAACAATAGCTTTCAGATAGTGCAAAGTTCCAAGCAATGGGCAGTGACAGCAGAACTCATTGAGAGAGGCCCACGTGAGGGGACCCCACACCTTAATAATTGCTCCAGTTTACAGCCTAATGGGTCCCCAGTTAAATAAGCAGGGAGCCTGGCACAGGTGCCCCCCACACACATTTGGTTGAAGAATTCAGTAGGGACAATCATGAGGCTAGAAGCAGAAGAGTGTAACGTCTTGCAAAAGACTATAGAAGGTATCAATCAGGGCATCTGCTGACAGCTGGCTCATGAGGGTCTGGAGAGATATACTCAGGGTTTGGAAGAGCCACTAATAGGAGCTCAGAACAACTGCAGAAGGTAATATGGGCTGAAGCATGGAGGGAGGAAGGTCAAGGTGAGAGGTGGGGCCGATTCCTGGAAGTACAGGGCTTTGCGAGATGGGCAGCACCAGTTGTGTTTATAGGAACCTGAAGGTTCTCAGTAAGTTTCAGTCTTCCCACTTTCCCACTCGGTTTTCCTTTTCAAAAATTGTTTTTATCTACTTTAGATTATTTGCATTTCTATGTTTAAAATCAGTTTGTCCATTTTACAAAATAATCATGGTAATAATGAAACCATTGGTGCTTTGACTGGAATTGCCCTGACTTTATCATGTTACTTGAGCTTACACTATTGCATAGTTTCACAATCTCTGTCCTCCTATCACAGTTGTTAAACCTTTTGTATTTAATGTGATTCTTTACATGATTAATATAAGTCTGTTCTCTAAGAATGTCTTCTCTATCTGTCAGCGTCCTGGACTCCTTTTCCTTTATACTCTGCCTTCTTTTGAATTTACTATGTATTTTTAATATTCCATGTTATCTTCTTTCCTGGCTTATATTCTATACTGCTCTTTTAATTGTTAGCTAGGATTAATGTATTTTTAATATATTACAGTTTACATTAATGATGGTACCTGAATATATATGGGAACGTTACAATTCAGTTTCTCCTCCTTTGGCCTTAATGCTAGTGTTTGCAGCGGAAAGTAATATGAACTTTGCCCAAAGCAGGCTGTAAACAGTGCAGGCTGCAAATCCATAACATCACAACTGGCTTACATGGGCAGTGCCGCAGATATAGTGAGCTCTGCAGGTCTTGATTTCAGTTTTACTTCTGTATGTATCATAACTCTCACAATATACTTTTACATTTTAGATTTAAATATTTCATAACTCTTAAAAAGATTTTAAAAGCGTCCATCAAATTTTTTCTACTTTCCTGCATAATTATTTATTATTGTGCATGCTTCTTGACCCCTTGTAGACCTAGATTTCCATTGACACCATCTGGTACCATCTGTCTGACAAGATTCCTTCAACTTTTTTTTGTGTTGGTAAAATGAGGAGAAATAGCTTCAGTGTTTCTGTTCCTAGAAAAGTGTTCTTTCATCTTTATTGCTGAACGATATTTTAGTAATATTAGAGACTTTATAAATAAATAAATAAATAAAGTCTGCTTGTTATTGTCAAATATCCCCAAGTTGTTTAATGAAGACATGATGAGCTTTTTGACAATTATATGGAAGCTGGAGGACATCACTGCATGTAGGAATAAACTTAGATTTCCATCTCACAGCATGTAACACATTTAACATGGAATGGACAGGAGACCTAAAGCAGGAGTTACCAATGTAACACCTCTTCAAAAAGAAGAAGACACAAGTAATCATTTTAGCAACTAGGTTTTTAGGGTGTCTTTTAGAGAGAACAACAAAAAATAAACTACAAAAGAAAAAAAGAAAAATGTGATAAATTGTCCTTTTAAAAATTAAATCTTTCTTCAAGTGACATTGTTACAATAATTAAAAGCCAAGACATAAACTGCAAAGTATCAAAGATATAACTAAGAATTAGTAACTAGTATATGTAAAAAGCTGTTGACTCAATAAGAAAAACAGCCTATTTCAATAATAGACAAAACATTTGACACTTAACTAAAGAAAATATGTGTATAGGAAATAGTGATAAAACTTGCTGAGCATCTTTTCTTATTAGGAAAATGCAAGTTAATACCACCATGAAATAACAAATACTGGAATGCTTACAACTAAAACTGATCCATGTAAATTTTGGCAAGGAAATATGGAATGACTAGAACTCTGACACATGCGAAGACTATAGAGGGGATAAAACAGTCTTTAAAAATGGGTTCAGAAGTTCTTCAGAGGTGAATAAATAAAACATTTATATACCCATCCAGTGGGGTATTACTGAAGGATAAAATCAGGAAAAGATACGAAGGAAATCTAAGTGCAAATTGCTAAGTGGAAAAAGCCAGTCCGAAATGACTATGCTGTATGATTTCTCCTATAGACATTATAGAAAGGCAAGACTATAAAGCTGATAAAGATGATAATCTAGTGGGTACTGGGAGTAGGAATAAGGACAGGATGAGATGTTGGCACATAGGAGGAATCTGGGGGCATTGAAACTACATTTTATATGCTACCACTGTACTCTGTTAAAGGGAATTTGGTGTGGGAATGTAATGAAGGAATAAACATGATTCTGAAAGAAAATAAAAGAGCGTGTATATGGGGGTGGGGAAGAATGGGTGGGTGGGGATATGGGTAAAAACGAGAATTAACTTGTGGGGATATGGGTAAAAATGAGAATTAACTTGTGTCAAATTCCCCAATGTTATGTGTGATTGTGAGCTGTATATAAAATGTACCAATAAAGAATTCAATTAAAAAATACTACAGTGCTGGACAGGTATCAAGATTTAACATTCATGTAAATCATGACCTTAATAAGATTTCTGGGTTTAGGATACAGCTTAGTAGTTCAGTGGTAGAGAATCTGCCAATTCTAAACCACTGCAAAAAAAAAAAAAAAGATATCTGCATGGAGTTATTAGCTGTAACAAACATAAAACAAGAATTCGTGATGTTAATAACATGGGAAAAGAGCTGAGAGAGGGAATAAGTTTGTTGGCTGGTGTACTTTCTGTTTAATTTTTCTACATCTAAAACTTCTCTGGCAAAGTAAATCTATTAACTTAAAAGAAGTCTGGCATTTTCATAAAAAGTTAAGCCCATACCTATCACACATCAGCTGTTTTACTATTAGGTCCTTCTATAATAAAGTAAATCTCTTTTCTTTAGAAAATGTCACATACTAATGCCAAGTCTGGCATTATGAATTATATCCCCCAGTTGGGTAGAGTATACCTGGAAAGAACATCAGATGAATGACTGGACCTTGTAGAGATACAATCATCTGTATAATGGGAGACAACTTACCTGTGAGAAGGCAGGAGCTATCCATAAATATAACAGCATGGAGAAAACTCCAGCAATCAGAGTGAAAAAAAATCTGTTCAATAAAGAAAAAGAATAGCAGCAGAAGGAGCTTCAGTTTCATGTCTGTCTGAGTCCATCTTCGTGTAACCGCAATTGGACCCCACCATCTAAATATTTAACAAATTTCTGGGCCTTATTCTCCATCAAAGTCAGAAGAATCACATTTTCTTATCCAAGATCTGAGGAAATAACTAATTTTTATATAGGTTGATGTTCTATTTTCATTTACTGTTATCAATATCTTTGCTTGTAAAAATATTTATAATGGAAACTTCTATTTATAATATTAGGCACTCTGGGCCAAGTTTATCTAAGAAAATCCAATGGGCTCCTCTTTGTTGGATTCTAAATAAACTCCTAAGTATTTTTTTACTAAGGTGAGGATAAAGATGAGGTCACAGGGACAAACTGCTAAATTAACAAAAGTGACTAATGAATATTTTGAGCCAAGTGGTTAAACCAGAAGGACCCATCTTTCACCACATTCCCCAAAGAGAAAAGCAGGAAAGATAGGACTTGGGCCAGCCACGAGGCATGGTCTCCTTCTTCATCTGCCCATCCTCCATTGCTCCAAATAGAGATTTCATTGAGCAATAAAAGGAAAAGGAAATGGAACTTAATTCATTTATTATTGAAAGCAAAGAGCAAAGTAATTGAATTAAAGCAAGATAATTAAAACATTTGCTTCACTTGAGACTTGTAAACTGCAGTTTCACTCAGCTCTGTTTTGTATTTATGATGAATGTCATCCATAGTTGCTTTGAAGTTTAAGAGGAAGTTAAGAAAATATAAATGAAAATGCTTTTAAAAATAAAATAACACAGGACATATTAGCATTCCATCTTCCTGAGCTTTTAATGAAATTATGTTGTTCTACATTGAATACTTTTATGGTAATTAGAAAAATAGTTACTTCCTCCCTGGGCCCTCTTCCCTGGGGCCATGCCAGCTGTGCACGGTCTGTGCCTCTTGCTCCGTGGGTCCTATTTTTCATTACGAGCACACCCAACAATCTTGCTCAAGGCAGAGTGCTGAGCGCTCAGGGGCTGGGACCCAGGCAAGAGGTCCTATAGAAGAGAAAACTCCACAGAGTAGATGCTAAGACACCTTGGCCAATAGCTTTCCAGAGGAGGAAACTGAACTGTGATTCCTGACTGCCAATCCTCTTCAAGAGCAAAGAAGACATGTGACCTCTTTGTACCCGCTCCTGCTCATCAAAGAACTTCCTACCCCAACATCACTGCTCTGTGTGTTCTGTGAGCATGATCAGGAGAGAGTGGTGCAGACGCAGCAGTGGAAATGAGGAAGTAATAAAGTCATAGTCCAGAACTGCAAAGACACCCCCTCCAGGCTCATGAGCTGCCCAGAGAAAGAACTGTAAATGACATATATCAAAATTATGTTACCGAAAATTGTCCCCCCACCCAGTGATGACAGAAAACCTGGACCTTGTCAGGCTATAAGGATACGGTGTAAGGGACAACATCAAATTCTCCACAAGAACACAGGAAACTGAAAGAATGTGGTGTGATATTCAGAATCCTGAAGGTCATATGACTTAATATGTAATTTTATACCTGATAGGAACAGAGGATGAACATCTTTACAAGTCGTGGAAGGACATAAGAAACTTAGCCTCTGGGCATCTTTGGAGTAAGCACAACCAGAAAAGATATTAAAGCCAAGAAACAGGAGGGTTAATGCAAGAGAAAAGCAATGGAAATTTTCAACCAAAAACATAAGAAAGCTGAGGATTAAGGGTGAGGTCACATGACAGCCTACCAGAAGACATGATCCCAACAGAGTAAGACTTCTTTCAGAAAAATTTCTCAATACTTTAAAGGGGCTTTTATACAACCTTCATTTCATTTATATTGAGATGTTATATGGTACTACTAGAAATGTGACAGCTGGATATTTAAGTGCATTAAAGTACACACAATCACAAAAATAATTATTAATTCTAAGAAAGAAATTTGTACAGAAATTTCGGTGATACTAAAAAGTTCAGCAGTGAGCTATTACAGACATGTTATAGTGTTCTTGTTGATTTTGACTTAACAAAGTATTTTTAAGATATATTTGGAAGATGAAGGAAACAATACCTGCTTACTTATTGTGCAAAGAGTTAAGAAAGCTAGATTCTCTTCCTTAGTAGAATGCCAATTGATAATGTTTAACATAAGTATAAGTAGATTATTTAAATATAAGAAGGTAAATATCAAATGAAATAGATACTATAATCCTTATAGGCAGAAGTTCAAAAACTTTTTTTTTAAAGAGGCAGGCAGTAGATACTTTAGGTATGGTGGCCCATGCCATGTGTGCTAACAGTAATCAGTAGCAGTGATGTAGTATCACAGCAGACATAGACCACACAAAGAATGATCACACTATTTTCCCATGCACCATTACCTACAGAAACATGTGTGTTCCTAAGATTTGTGTTTGGCCAACAAAAAGGGCCCCTACTCCTTGAAAGCAGAGATGAGATATAGGATGGAGGACTGGGGTTTGCGAGTGCTTCTTTGGTCTCACAGACCACTCTCAATGATATGTACACATATCCCTTGGAGAAACAACAGAATCTGGATTTAACCTTTAAAAATTAAATGTGACACTCTTCCTGAACTGGAGACGGGAAAGTGTGTTTTTGCTTCTGAGATCAGACGAGACCTACGTACAGGATGGTATGGCTGTAGATGGGAAGGTGTGATTTTAATTAAAAGAGTTCTTGGGCTTCCACCATTGACAGGCACCACTGTGGAAAACTCTGGGACCTGAGGTTTATCAGAATCACAGGAGGCCTCAACACAAACCATCAGGTCAAGGGAAGCCTGGAGAAAAGTATTTCAAGCCATAAAAGAAAACAACCTTCAACCTAGATTGATACATCCTGCAAAATCAACAGAGAAATAAGAAACTTCCAATAACAAAGAAAACCACAGAAATTTCATAAATATCAGACTAGCACTCCCAAAAATTCTAAACAATATCCTAGCTAAAGGCAAGGAGACTCACCACTCCATGAGGGTGACACAGTGAAATCATCAGGTAAGGCAAGAAACTAAATAAAAGTGTGTGTGTGTGGGGGGCAAAACATAAAAGAGTCAACAGCAGAAAAACAACATGCCAGGGACAAATCAGTACATATAGATTATAACCATGAATGTTAATGGCCTCAATGCACCAATTAAAAAAAACAGACTGGCCGAATGGAGTAAGAAGTAAGATCCAACAGCATGCTGTATAAAAGAAACACATTTAATTCAAAAATAAATAAACAGACTGAAAGTAAAAGGATGGAAAATAATTCTCCATGTGACAAGAACCCAGAAAAAAATCAGAAGTTATCTTATTTTCAGACAAAGTAGATTTCAAGCCAAACTAATTAAGAGAGATGAAGAAGGTTACTACAACCTTGTACAAGAAGAAGAAATAATATTCAGAAATATATGTGCACCAAGTACTAGTGCATCCAACTATATAAAGCAAGTATTAATAAACATGAAAAAACAAATAAGCACGAATACAGTATTAGTGGGTCACCTCAATACCCCACAATCACAAAGAGACAAATCAAGTGGACAGAAATCAATACTGAAATACTTGAGCTGAACTAAAGGTCATAAACTAAAGGTCATAAAAGGTGGGAAATTATAAGATTAACAGAAATTAATGGAATAGAGCCTAAGATACAAAAAAATCAATGAATTGAGTTGCATCATCAAAATAATAAACAATTGACAAACCCTTAGCCAACCTTATTAAAACTACCAAAGTTGAATGAAGAAGACATAAAAATCCTAAACACCCTAATATCAATCAGTGAAACTGAAAATATAATTCAAAACCTACTAACAAAGAAAAATCCTGGTCCTGATGAGTTCACTCCTGAATTCTAAAGGAATTTAGAGAAAAGCTGCTGCATTACTTCTCAAGCTCTTTAATAAAATGGAAAGGGGGAAAATACTTCCAAATTTATTACTGAAAGCAACCATTATCTTGATTCCAAAATCAGAAAAAATAAAACTAAAAAGAGAACTACAGGCCAATCTCTCTAATTAACATTGATAAAAAAATTCTCAGTAAGATACTGACAAACAGAATACAGAGGATCCAGAAGATCATACACTTGAACAAGTTTGGTTGATCCCAGGGACACAATGATGATTCAACATATGTAAATCAATAAATGTAACATACTATATCAACAGTCAAGAAATCCATATGATCATCTCAAAGGAGCTAGAAAAAATACTCAACAAAATCCAACATCCATTCCTGATGAAAATGTTATAGATAATTGGAATAGATGGTCCTTATCTTAACCTGATAGCAGCTATTTATGAAAAACCAACAGCTAACATCACAGTAACCAGTCAGAAACTGAAATCTTTCATTCTAAAATCAGGAACAAGACAAAGATATACACTACTGTTCAACAGATTTCTGAGAACATTAGCCACAGCAAGTAGACAGGAGAAGAAATAATCTAGAACTTTATCTGGACCCAGAAGAGATCCAGAATAGTGAAAGCAATCCTAGACAACAAAGAAACAGACCCAAAGACCAATAGAACAGAGTAGAAAATGCAGAAGCAACTCTAAACATACTAAGCCATCTCATCTTTGACAAAGGAGTCAGATACCCTCAGTGGAGGAAAAATAGTCTCTCTAATAAACGGTGCTGGAAAAACTGGGTTTCAACTTGCTAAAGATTAAAACTAGACATATATCTCATGCCATTCACTAAACTAACATCAAAGTAGAGTAGAGATCTAAACATGCTAGAACACAGGTTAGATAGAATTCTTGAAGACTTGCTGTAGGAAAAGATTTTATAAACAAAGTCTCACTAGCACAGGAACTAGCAGAAAGAATCAACAACTGGGATCTCATCTTATTAAAAATCTTCTTCACAGCAAGAGAAACTACCAACACAATGAAAAGACAACTTACAATGTTAGAAAAAAAATTACCAGCTGTTCTCAGACAAAGAACTTCTATCTAGAAAATATAGAGAACTTTTAAAAAAGCAGACCACTAAATTAAAAAAAAACAATTAAAAATAGATATCTGAAATGAACAGACTTTTCTCAGACAAAGAATTAGAAGAATCAAATAAACATGAAGAAATGTTCAACATCACTGGTCATTTGATAGATGCAGGTGAAAACAACACTGATATTCCATTTCAGTGCCTGGCGTGGTGGCTTGCACATATAATCCCAGCACTTGGGAGGCAGAAGCAGAAGGACTGCTGAGTTTGAGGCTTGCCTGGGCTACAGACTGAGTTCAGGGCTAGCCTGAACTACAAAGTGAAACCCTGTCTCAAAAAGAGAGAGGGAGAGAGAGAGAGAGAGAGAGAGAGAGAAGAAAAAAAGAAAAACAGCCCAGATTCCATCTCACTCTGTAAAGAATGACTCCTATCACAAAATCAACCAACAACAAATGATTTGAGGGAGCTGTGGGGAGAAAGGAACCCTTTTCCACCGTTGCTAGAGATGTAGACCTGTGCAACTACTGGGAGATTCCTCAAAAAACTAGGACTGGAATTCCCCTTTGACCCTGCTATTCCCCTGCTGTGGAACACTTAGGAAAGAATTACAGGTGTCATACCACAGTAGCATATATGTATCCATATTTTTAGCAGCATAATTTGTAACAGCCATATCTTGGAAACAACCCAAGTGTCCATCAATTGAAAAGTGGATACATGTGTTTTTTCTATAAAACGGGGTACTACTCAGTCATAAAGAACAATAAACTTGATAAATTTATAGCTAAATGGATGCATCTTGAGGTCATACTCATAAGTATGAGGTCATACATAAGTATGAGAATGAATAGAACACAGATGTGTAAATGCCATATTGCTTCTGCAGTTTAAGAAACTGAAGATGTAAATGAGGTCCAAAATGTCTGATAAATATTGTGAAATAGGAAATAATTGTTCAAAGGCGAAGGGAAACTAGAGGGCCAAGGGAAGGAAGGAAAGGAAAGAAAAAACTGTAAAAAGAAAAAATGGAAATAAACCTTACGTATATGAGTTTGGGAGTTTGAAGAAAGGGAGGAGAATGCAAAAAATAGAATCAAGATATTTTATGTACAAGTACAAATTCTCAGCCACAAATGTAATCATAATGTATTCCTAAAAATGTACCAAAAGAGTGGGTAGGGATATGGGTAGGGATATGGGAAAAAATGAGAATTAACTTGTGGCATATACTGGTACAAATTTCCCAGTGTTATATGTGATTTTGAGATGTATATAAATTGTACCAATAAAGAATTTAATTTAAAAAAATGTACCAAAATGTACCAAGAAATCAATAAAAGAAAAAATAAATAAAAGAGTTGTCTGTGATTCAAGAAGATGCGATCCAGAATCTGTAGGAGGCAAGCACACTTTGCAAATCCCTGACGAGGAAAAACAAAGCACTCCACAGCCCTCAGAGAGACAGCAGCACCCACCTCACTGGGTAGTATCAGCCAGAGCTGAGGTGCTTCCAGAGTCTGCTCAGCACCAGAGATGAGAGCAACAAGGACACAGTTCTGTGGAGAAAAGTGTGAGCAGGACTAGTGACATTGGCCCTTGATTTTCCAGCACCAAGACCCAGGCCCCCTAGGGGAGCAACACGGAGAACAGGTTGGGCAGAGACGCAAACTGACAGGAGATCCGGGTGGGAGACTCCATGTGGTTAGACTAAAAGTGCTCAGGAAAATATCTGAGATTAATGGGAAACCGATTTCCCTAAAGAGCGAATACTAAAGCCGATAGGGAAGGTACAATTATGGAACAGGGAGAAAGGAACCCTTCTCCACTGTTGGTGGGAGTGTGGAGTTTACTCAGAAACCTTGGGTTGGAGATCCCCTTTGACCCTGCTATTACCCTGCTCGGTACGTACATGAAAGAATTAAAAGATTCGTATCACAGCAACGTATGTGCGCCCATGTTCATAGCAGTTCGGTTTGTTACAGCTAAATCTTGGAAACGACCCAAATGTCCATCAGCTGGAGATTGGATAAAGAAGATGTGTTTTTTTTCTATAAAATGGAGAATTACTCTGCCATAAAGAATGGTAAGTTTGAGTCATTTATATTCAAATGGATGTACCTTTAGGACATACTCATAAGTGAAATAAATAGGTCACCGATCTGTAAATATCATATCTTTTCTCTGGTATGAGAAGCTGAAGAGGTAAATGAGCTCTAGAATAGATGGGATATATTGTGAAATAGAAAATATTCAAAGTTAAATAGGGTCTAGTAGTAAGTAACAAGGGGAAGAAAAAATATGATGTTAATAAAAATGGGAAACAAAGCATACATATATAGGGGTGGGGATTGTAGGGTGGGTGAGAGATTGAGAAAAAATGAGAATTAAATTGTATCATATACTGGTACAAATTATTATATATATATATATATATATATAAAGATCCCCAAAAATGAATGTAACCCAATGTGATGTGATATATCATATTAATATAATATAATACAGACAGTACTACAATAATCACTTAATGTTAAAAATTTGAGAAAGTTAGGAATTGTATAAAGTTTGTTGTGTCTTTACATTTCATAGCAGAACAATCCATATTTGATATTTGTTTTTAGTTTGTGTCATACTTTCATAATTTTCTAGAATATTGCAAGAAAGTATTATCCCTTTACAATAAACATGTGAATTTCCACCATGTATTTTATTTTATTTACATTTACTCAAATTCAAATGAAATTCAATTTTACCTTTTTTAAAAATCTCATATTGCATTTTTATAAAAGTGTTAGCTCATCTCTCTTCATACATAAATCCATAGAAAAATGTTTGAAAATTTATTCACTACTTCTGATGATTATTTCTGATTATGATTTTAGGCATTTTATTATGCTCTTATGCCTTACTTTAATTACCTAACCTTTCATAACTTACAGAAACACAGTAGAATATATATATATATATATATCCTATATATATGTTATATATATATATCTCCTTTATTGACATATTATTTTGGCAGATGCTCATATGTTATAGCTGGTAGATAGTTGAACAAATGGCAGAGGGCAGAACAAGTGTCAGACAGATCTGGAAAGCTTATTCTTTTACTCCTCATCTCTGTCTGGTTATCACTCTTTGACTCAGGACACCCTAAATTTTGAAACTAACTCTGGAAAGAAAATAGTCCATGAGAAACATCCTCACAGAACTGGTCTATTAGATTCAGCGCACTTGCCTATATCTGGTTTCAAACACAGATGTTTTAATCTTGAGTTTTCACTTATTCATTTCACAAAATTGATTATGCACTAGGTCAAGCATCACATGAATAAAATAAGTCTGGGGGTAACAAGTGCACCCAAAAGGGGTAGCATGAACCTGCCTCAGCTGTGGATGGCATCTTCCTACCAGCTCTGCCACTGCCCCAGTGGACACAGCCCACTCAGATACTGAGCTCCGCATCTGACATCTACCCTGCCACATCTGGCACTGCCTCCAGGTCACCAACTGTACAAGCTCAACTTCAGCACCGATGTTTGCACATCGGACTCAGCGCAGTGTTTAGACTCCCATCCTGGATTTAGTGGTCCTGCTTCTGACCTCATTTGGGGATCTCTGTGCCCTGCTGCTCCTGAGGACTTGCCAGGTGAAACAGGTGCAGCTGGAGCCTCCTGTCCTAGCACCAGCAGCCCTGAGTACAACGTGTGTACAAACCAAACTCTGCTGGACCAGAGAGCCTGGAAAACAGAAATACAATGGTGTTTGTGTTCATGTCAGAAATGGACTGAATTCTCCAACCATAAAGAGCCCTATAAATCCAGAGGAAGTCTTCAGGAACATTAATGGAGTTGGGAAGATAGGAAAGGAGAACATCCTAATGTCACCTCCACGATTTTACCCAGACTCAGTGTGTACTGCTCATCACAGCATAAAACCCTTCTAATATTTCTGTTCCCTTTGTCTACAGTGTAAGGGCTTGATACTTTGCACACCATCTAATCCTCAGAATCTTGTACAGTTCCAGACTGAGTTCTGGAACATTCGATGGAATTTTGTTGAACAGTGGGATGACTGTTTGAAAGTATAATATTCTCTTGTTGACCTGCTGCAGATGACAGTTAGTTGAACACTGGACTATTGTATGTGGGTTCTAGAAACTAAGGAGGCAATGGCATGAGGGTACCTTGCCTTACAAGCTCCAGAAGTACTAATCTTTTGTCTAATCTTCAGGCTGTGGCAATTCCTTGATAAGGCTTATACATTCAGTGTCTAAACAGCGCTCAGCCAGTCCACTGAAAACAGAAAGGTGCTTTTTGAGTGGTCATGACTCAAGCCCTGCAGTTTTAATGGGATTTTTGCAGGGAAGGTGTCAGCACTGTCTGAAAGATTATGGAGAAATGCAGATTCCCCACTCAGATGACTGAACCACCACAGATACACTGAACAATATCCCCTTTCTCACTATCCCTTGGTAATTTGGGGGGATGGTAATGATTAGAACTTGCAGTGAACACTAAGGTGGGGTGCCCTCAAGTCCCTGTGGTAAGGCTGCCTTCTCACTTTCATCTTACCTGTCATACAGGACAGGATCTGGCATCAGTGGCACTTCTGTGGTTTACTTTGGAACATGACATTGTGAAATGTCATAGACATTCTAGAATCGAGGTTGATGGCTCTTCAGTCTCTCCCCTCTCTGCTTGTGCCTTTACTACTGTGACAGGACTGGTTCACAAACAGACATTCAAGTCAGATGATCAGGAGTGCAACCTTGACTGGTGTTTCATCAAGATAGACTGTGGTTGTGGACCACGAGCTATGCTTTCTTCATTCTATTAGTTTTCTGGAGTTATCACTTTAAAAAACACTACACACTGGGTGGTTAAAAACAACATATATTTACTCAGTGTTTTGAAGGCAAGAAGTCAGAGGCTGAGGTATTGGCAAGGCCATACTGCTTCTGAGGTCTCCAAGGAAAAGCCCTTCCAATCTGTCCCAGCTCCTGGTATTCACTGACCTGTAGACACATCATTGCACTGTCTTCTTCCATCTTCAGGTATCTGTCTTCTCGTTTGTGCCTCTGTATGTCTCTTCCTCTTCTTATAAAAACACCAGTCATTGGAACAGGGGCTGCTTTAATCCAATACGTCCCTATTTTAACTCAGTGCACCTTCGAAAACTATTTTCAAATAAGGTTCTGAATAGACATGAATTTTAGGGGACCATAAGCAGCCCATTCCACTCATCTATATAAAGTGATGCTCACAGACCTACCTCATGGGCTGACAAGGTCTGAAGAGTGTGACGTATTATATGTCCACACATAATACAGATTAAGTCTTTGACAAGTTTTAGCAGTGGTTACTTTTGTTTATGTATTTGCAAGTCTTTACTGGTATCTGCAGCCCACCCAGGCTCAGATGCTGGCTTATTCATGGTTGCATTCACAGCCTCTTCTATACACTAATCAGCATATAACTCAGGCCAAAATATCATTGAATAGACAACTGCCTTGGTGATTATTTCCTTTTATAACTCCATGACCGGTAGAGACTATACATTAAGATCATTTTTGCTATTACATAAAAAGGATAAACCGACCTCCATGCCCTTAACTCTGCTCTGACGGGATTGGAGCTTTGTCTTTCACCGTGGTCTCAGAGAGCCTTTGACACAGCACTCAGAACCTGTGCGTAAGGCAAACATATTTTACAGCCCGTACAACACTTCCAAGTGCTCAAGAAAAGGGTTTAAACTGGATTTTATCTTTGTCTTCAAGCCTCAGTGGTTTGTTTTAAAAAATATTTCTCATTTGCATAAATGCCATTGCAAGCAGAATCGTTTTCTACTTTGGTAACATCAGGTTGAACAGTGGTCACGGGAGGTGCCGCGGGAGGGGCCACAGGAGGTGCCACGGGGGCCAGATCTGCTGCTGGTTTGCTTTTGGCCAGTCCAGGACTCACAAGCACATGAGTGAGCGAGGCGCATGAAACGAGAGTGGCATTTTTGACAGAGTTGCACCCTATGAGCGGAGTCAACCAAGTGGGGAGTGAAAAATTCATTTTCTGACAGGGGTGTCAGCAGAATCATCAGGAGCCGATGACAACAAATCCATAGCTGGGTAAAAACCTGACAAGGTGGAAAACAAGGGCCTTTGAGGCTGATCTTTCCCTTTCAGCTGTCCAGAAACATAATTTCCCAGCAATCATTGGCCCCGCTGGTTCTCCTGACTGTGTGGCTCAGAGGCTCCGCTTATCCCTGCGCTCTGAGCTGGCATAAGAAATCAGACAAGTGTAAGAGCAATCAGGGCTTCTCAGTGAGCCTCAGAAACAATCTCTGCTTTCTTTACAGAACAGAAAGTGGTGGCTAGTCGGACACCTCAGCCACTAGGTGAGGTGGGCTGCTTTGTCCCTGGCCACAGTACAGCCTGCCTGCTGTTTCTCGTGAACAGGGCACCCCTGCTACGCAAGGAGGCTGCTGAGCTTTGCCGCCTACAGACACCAACAACCCAACAGGCCAAGTTTACAACAAGAAGAATAACAGGAATGAAGATGCTTTGATGCTTCAACTTTTGCTGCATGTTGTTCACAAGTTAAGTGCACTCTGTGGACCCAAGTGACGAGGGTCCCATTTCCAACACAGCATGGAGTGGGTGATCTCTTCAACTGTAAAATGAAGCCGTAAGAGCACAGCATGAAAATGTATTAGCAACAGTTAGATAAGGGGGACCTCAGCAAGGCGTACACACTTTCAATTGGTAAAATAATGTCTGTACAAATTGTTTTTGGTACATTAAGTACCTTTCACAGCCAAAATTAAAAAAAAGAAGAAGAAGAACAAGAAAGAAAAAGCAAAATCGACATGGAGACACAGATCAGTACACACAACAGCACAACCAGTTTCTTCTCCTGGAAAGTAATTTCATGCAGAAATTTTTTTATTGAAATTGTTTCTCTAGCTGACAGATCTGGTGTACAATGATAAATGACAATGTGCTGGGCAGCTTGTCAGGCAGTGCTGAGGGAAATCTCGCCAAAACTCCTCAATCATAATAGTAAGTATGCTTTCCTTCCAGCAGAAGGCATTTTAAGCTCATGAGCACAGGGCCTGAGCAAAGTGGTATTAGACAGTATTGTGATGAACTGGAGGAAAGATTTGTAAATGTGCAGAAATCTAACAGCTCTTTACTGGCTATGACACACTGACAAGGAAACAAGGGTGATGAAAAACGACCTAAGTGTGTTGAGAAATCCAGGAATTTCACAGGTTAGAGAGATCTGTTGAGCTTGACTTCTTCAGTGGATATTATGGACAACAATGAACCTGGTAGCAAACCCTCAATTTTTGCCACCCCAGGGACACTTGCTACACAGAACTGGTTGAGAATATCTCCTTCGAATGTTGTCCCTTCAAAAGGGGAGGTGAGTTCCAGTTTAAGACCTAGGGGTTCCCTTCCAAGTGCTAGCCAGGCCCCCATCCTGCTTAGCTTCCGAGATTGGTGAAATTGGACACTTTCAGGGTGATATGGCATTGGACCTCCAGTTGAGGACCTAAAGCCCAACAAAACTAAAAGCTACTAATCTGAGGAGTGGAGGTCCACTTGACACAAGTGTTGGCAAGTGGCTCTTGATCTGGAGTCTTGTTCATCTGGGTTTATCTTGTTTATCACCCCAACCCCCATCTCATAGCCATAGGAAGAGTCCAGTCCCGGTACCTCCCTTTAAAAATGCATTCAAACCAAATCACCTATCCACAGACACATGGGCTGGCAGAAACTTCTTAAGAAACATGTTTGATGTTAGATCAAACTGTGACTTTACCAAAGCTACCAATTAGAACAACAGATCAGCATCTGTTATGTGGAGGTAAGGCAACAACAGGACAATTGGTTTGAAAAAAACATGAAGGGAATAATGGCTTCCTGCAGTACATAGGATGCTCTATGTTTTACAGAGTGGAAATTAACTCTAAATCAAACTCATAAACTCTGCTGTCAGTCAAAAACCTGAATTCTGGTCGCAACTCTGATATAAGAGTGAGACTCCTGACATCTGGTTCCTTCTTTCTGGAAAATAGGGTGTGTGGTGTGTTTACTCTCACTAAGGCCAGAGCCAGCTTTAGAATTAGGGGTAGAACAATATGGAAAATTATTTTCCAAGATCAGTAAGAACATGCCCAGAGATGCTGTGCTTTCTATTCCATAACACTCGGGGTAAAAACAAAGCATTTTATGTTTCCTATCACACACGAAAGAGAAGCACAGTCCTGAAGTTAGTTACTGCTGGGGTTCTCTGGGGTTAGGTGCAGACAATCAGTGTCTCCTTCATCTAGGAGATGCTGGTCCCTCTGCCTCCTTCCATACTTCCTTGCTCATTCATTCTCAGTTCAGAACATGAGAGAGTTGATGACCAGGATGCCACCAGAGCCCCCTCAGTGTGGAATATTGGCCACTCAGACACGAGATGAACATGTGGCATTCACTCTGGACACACGTCCACATACCATCTCACATGAGCCTCAGCACAGCACTGTGGCTCTGCCTCTCAAGCCCAAGAGAACTAGAAAGTGGACAAGGCCATCCCTGGTCAGTAGCACAGCCAGCCCAGGACCCTGGATCCCACAGGCATGGAGTTATCCCTCATGAGTGTGGTGACTTGTTTCATTAACCTGACGTACTATACAGGTTAATACAGAGCGGCTCATGCACCAAAGTACATTTTCCTTGAAAGTGTAATTGTAATTTCCATGTTAAAATCTTCCAGACACATCCATAATTATAATTTAACCTGTGTGCAGAATTAATTATGGTAAATGAAATGTAATTCATTACTGTGTTTCCCAGCTAAGCCGTAGCACTACGCTAAGGTTTATCAATTCTATATGGAGCATCTACCAAAATTGGAATATGAAATATTTGCATCTATTATTTCAGTACCAAAAATTGAAGTTAGAGCTTGCACCTGCCAGACAGGTGCGGTGCCACTGAGCTGCATCCCCTGAATTTGAATTTTTAAATAGGCCCTTATTGGTAAACAAGAAAAAAAGAAACCGTGAAGAAAAACTATGAGAAAAATGTTAAGACGGAAAGGACAGAGAGTGCAAGGTCTAGACCACCAGTCTGCATTCCCACCTTGGCTAACTCCCTTATGCTGCCTTCAGGCCCACTGCGCTGATACTACAGATCTGTCACCTCTTCCCAAGATATTATTTTTAGCAGCTAGACCCTGAAGAAGCCCACTGCTCTTTCAGCTTTGTACAGAGAAGCTCTAAAAGTATCATCTTCCAAGAGGTTCTGTTACAAGATTTTCTCATGATTGGCTTTAACTATAATTACTAAATTTGTATTTAACAGTGGAAGGGGTTAGAAAACAACAGACAAAAAAATGCTTACCTGAGCCAGAGTCCTTTCCGGAAGACCTCAGGGCATTTTCTAAAGCTCTGTGGCAACCACCTGTGAGTCCTCAAAACAACATCCTGGCGGCTGCTGCACCTACAGGCCATGTGCTCAAGACTTCCTTCCCTCGCCTAGAAAATCCTCACCTGCTCCTTGACCCCCTTACAGACAAGAGAACAGTCCCAATGTAAGAGGGAGAAGATTCTGATGCCTTTTGGGGGTATGAAGCTTCAAAATATATTAGGCACACCCCAAAATTATCTCAAGCAACCACTGGAAACTACTAGATCAATATTAAGATAAAATGGGGCATACCTTACTAACACGTCAAAATCAATAGAGTGAAAAATAGCACCTTTTAATCTAAATAATACCCAATTAAATCCATGCCTATATCAATAATTTCTTCTATCAAAGTAAATATTGTTTATTCTGAGAAAACGCATCAACCCACAGAGTAGCAGCACACTGGCTTTATTTGCTTAATGAGGATTCTTAGTTTTCATTTGTATTGTATTGTAATGAGGAAGCTTTCACTGTGTACAAAGCACGAAGTGTTTGAAAGAGCAGAATGTAAAAATATTTTTAAAAGGACACAAAAACAAAGCAAAATAATCTGTCCCGTGCCATCGTATTTCCTGATGAGAACAACTCCTTTGATGTGAGACCTCA
Source organism: Thryonomys swinderianus (assembly GCA_004025085.1). NCBI lineage: Eukaryota > Metazoa > Chordata > Mammalia > Rodentia > Thryonomyidae > Thryonomys > Thryonomys swinderianus. The sequence continues at coordinate 9,581 of PVIC010011500.1, read as the reverse complement.
CCACACAGGACACACTGTACTGTAATATAAGTCTGGATAAATCATGTTTGCAAAGGGGAAGAAAATACCCCCAGCTAAAGACTATAGGCTCTTTTAATACAGCCACTTACTAGTAAGATGGTACAGACATGACCTTTGAGTATAACAGCGTCAGTTTGTATGGGAACATCTTCATAAATATAAACCTATTTTATGAAGAAAAATTGAAAATATATCAATAGCATGCAGAATCATGAGCATAAATAAATGTGCTTCTTTATGCATAGCATACACTGATTTTTAAATATTAGAGTCTACATTCATAAATTTTAAGTGAGCTAGAATATAATTCATTATCATTTCTAGTAGCTGTCTGGAATTTAAAAAGGGTATTTTTGTCAATACACAGCAGCGTGCTTAAGTGATTTGAGATTTAAATAAGTACAACCATTTCAAATATTGCATTTTTGTTTCTAAGATCAATATTTTGAGAACCTATAAGTGTATCCTCTACACCTAGTTATAAATGTACTAGCTCATAAAATGAAACAATAAATATATTTTGTGACTAAAAGCTGAGAACTAATATATACAATGGTAACTATTCATTACAGTTGAAATTCAGAAACATCTACATGATAACAAACATCTGGTCACTGATTCAAATGACCCAGCAAATTCATCAGCCATCCAGATGTTTTAAATTCCTTATGATGGCCAATGTATGGCTGTGACCTGCTACGAAAACACCACATCTGTCTCTTCTTTCTCAGACCCCATAAACAGCCCTACTCCTTGGTCCACAAATGTGGGGTTCAAGGTACTGCACTTCATTACAGAACTCGGTCTGTCTGTGTTTGCTAGAGTTCCGCACTGCTGCGTGAGTAACACTGTGTCAGCTGGGAAAACAGCAACGGAACGAGGCCTCAGGGGGCAGGGCACGAAGGACACAGAGCTGTGACAGTCATCCTACCGGGTAGAAATAGGTCCATTTCTCTGCTTAGGTAGAAAGTTTGGGCCAAGCTATAGAAGCTGTGGGTTCAAATGCACCAAGCTCTCAAAAGAAGTGGGCACCAGCACATGGCATGTAGGAGCATCCTGAAGGCCAGTGCCAAGTCAGTGTGTGCACACATTTTTACATCATCTGATGTGTGCACTTAAAGCTAAAGTCCACAAACATGGAGACTCTCTCTGTCCTGGGTAAGAGCATGGCTGCTTCTGAATCTGGCTGGTAGACCCTAGAACCCTATAGGATTCTAGGCGTGGCTCCTCCCTAGCCTCAGTGTGAGCCCTGGAGTGAAGCTGTGAGAATCTGCCTGCAGCACAGCAGCTGGACACACTGGTCATTACAACCATAAGCTGCATTGTTTAAAAGGCATTACATTGGACACAGGCTAATGTCTTGCTGTCCCAGGTTCCCTATATGAATGCACTAAAACAGCTGGATGCATCTTCTTAAATTGTGCTGGATCAATACCACCATCTCTCACTGTGGTAATATCTACGCCATGCCAACACACTGTGAGCTTTGCCAAGGTGGCAGAATACCTTGGCAGGCTAGGAAATCCCGTCCTTTGGGTCTTATCACTCCCCTGTTAACTCTGCCACAAGCCAGGCTTTTCCATGCTCACTGCAGCCTCCACAGTTGACCTGTCTCACAGGGTCCCAGGTTCTCATACCATAGGCTTTGCTGGAGTCCAGGGTCCAGGTCCCTGTGTGGTGTCCACCCAACAGGGGTGGTCTTCCAAGGGCGAGTGGCTTGTACCCAGAGGGCCCTTAACATTCATCAAAGTAATTAATACAAATATTTGTAAGTAGATAGGTAACTGAGAAGTAGTAGAGATAGATAGATGATAGATAGATAGATAGATGTTAGATAGAGAGAGAGATAGATAGATAGATAGATAGATAGATAGATAGATAGATAGATAGATAGTTAGATAGATGGACAGACAGACAGACAGACAGACTGCAAGCAGGGTTCAACTCTGGCCAGATCAAATCACCTTTCCTTCTAAGTACACATATACACTAGGAAATGCACAGTTCCCTTTGAAGATAGGAAAAAAAAAAAAAGGTGCTCCTAAAATGGCCCCTGGACCTGAGCTGTGCAGGAGGCACCTGCTGACCTCTCCAAGGAGGATGTGTGGAAGCATGTCAGGACCTTCTCCTGGTAGCTGAGTACCACGGCCCAGTCTGGGCTGGATCAATTGATTGAAAGTCAGGGATGGGCTTCCCTGGCACCAAGAATGCCCAGAGCCTGTCCCTGTGGAGTTCCCTAGAAAGTGGCCTGTGGCTTCAGTCATGTGAATGACCTTGAAATATCCCATTCCCGGCCAAAGCGTGAACAGTTATTAGGAAGAACCACATCTAGGGCATTTCCCATGTGCCAGTTCCCTGTGTAGTTTGTGGGAGGCCTCAGTGGTCTCCACGGACTTGTTTTAGCCATCTACAAAATGGGGTTAATCTCATCCAAGTCACAGTTGGGGATTGTGGACCCCTTCAGCTGAGTTTTGGGTCATGTACTTAGAAGACGAATCCAATTGCAGGGGGAAGTTGGATTAATTGAACATAAGATTGTGGCCAGGGTTTACACCCTGGCTCTGAATTTCTAAGCTGATGTGTACTGAAGCACCTTTAATGTTCCTTTAATGGAGTTAAGCATTTTTTTCTTTTTAAGCAGTTAATTTAATTCTCGTTGGTAATGAGATCCTGCTCCTGTGTAGGCCTCAGGACAGAGGGTAGCGAGGTGAAGGAATTCCGACAGCGGCGCGGAGCTTTCTGGAGAAGGGACAGCTCGCTCCACTCGGTGCCTCCCGAGTCCGAGCATTGATTTTTGTTAATCCTCCCTTCTCCTTCACTTCACTTAGTGAGTTAGCGATGCTTCGTCTGGTGTCTTCCTCGTGTTCCTTGAGTTCTACAGACTTCTTTAATGGACTCTACTCATGCCAATCAATGAGCAGAAGCCCCTTCCCTGGAGCTTATGCAATCTCAACAACAGCAAAACGGAAACAACACAGTATATGTTGCAATTAAAGCAAAACTGAAAAAAATGAATAGTGTGCAATATTCTTGCTGCAAATATTTTTTCTCCAAAAAAGAATCCCACTGTCTTTTCTCTTATACAAGCATAATATAAACTGAAACTAACTTTCAAATACTTCAAATGCAGTTTTGAATTAGTGATACTTGTGAAAGAATATTTCAGATACTTGAGGCTTTAAAAAGCCAATGCACGTGTTACCAGCACCACGAGAATCTATATCTCTCTCTTGTGGATCTATATACCAGCCAATAATGGATGACATTTCATCTGCATGTTATAATGAGTCAGGAAGCCTCAGATCCTTGCTTCCCTGGAGCACTGCAGAAGAAAAGAGAGAAACTGGATTTTAAATGCTCTTCAGTCAGAATGCCATTTTCCTTGTATATTCTTTTATGTCTTACTTCCCATTTTCAGAGTAGTGATTGGTGATTAGAATCCTAAAGGAGACAGCATAAAAGCTATGTACAAATAAAGGCAAAGTTAAGTTATTACAATAATAGATAACTATAATTGGATTAAACACCTTTTAAAATTCAGATCTACCAAGTTTTGTTCCCATGGAAGTAGTGGATGGTTTAGAAATTAATGTATTTCCAACTGAAAAGAAAGAAAGAAAGAAAGAAAGAAAGAAAGAAAGAAAGAAAGAAAGAAAGAAAGAAAGAAAGAAAGAAAGAAAAGAAAAAGGAAGGAAGGAAGGAAGAATAGCACATCTCTCAACAAAACGTAAGCATCCTCAGAACAGGCTGAGGTGGTTGGTGCCTCTGTAGTGGAGCTCTGAGGACCATTTCATGTGTGCCAAACAGAACAGGAAGACGAGTAGAGTGAGGTTAATGGATATGGCACTCTCTACTGGGCAGGACTCCAAAATATTAATTCCTTTCTAATGAAGTTTAGTAAGAAAAAAACAAGCCTTTACACTCTTGCTCCTCGTTTCCCAGCTCGTGCCCCCTCTCCCTCTCTAGTGGCTATCATCACAGCTTTTAAACGCAGCTTCCATCTGGAGAAAGCGTGGTGGACCCTGCGCATTCTCCTGCCCCGGTGCCCATGCCGTCCAGGCAGCCCTTCCCGGGGGACCCGGCCCACCATGGCCATATCCATGTCTAGGCTCTGGGTCAGGGTCAGCTAGGGCCCACGGGCAGGGTCTCCTGCTTGGCACTATGATGCTGAAATAGCAGCATTTGACACATTTAAAACTTGCTGTTTGTGCAATCACTAAAAACTGCACCATTAGCTGGATTTTCAGATTGCATGAGTGCAGATCATTAAGTGTTATTACAGTATTAATTATTAGAAATGTCCTGTACTGCCCAAATTAAATTGGGATAGTCAACGACCTGCGAGTTCCCAATACCACGGATAATTTAACCGGAGATCTGCTGCGCTGGATAAGGTGTCTCCACATGCCGTTCGTGTTATTTCACATTAAGTACCATCAGAGGCAAAATGAATCAATCAGATCTTAATATTTTCTTATGGCAACCTTCAGAAAAAAAAAAAAAAACAAGAGGATCTAGGAAACCATGTTGCTGTTTAAGTGATAACTTTATGCCTAAATACAGAAAGTCAACTAATAATAAATAGCATTTTAGCAGTGAATGTGATGCCTGGTGTGGTGGCTGTGGCAATTACAAATGATTTCCATGTTTAATCTTCTCTGTCGTGTTGCCAAAAAGGGAAGGGAAGTGAAAGGCCATTCCTCCTAGAGCTGGATGAATATTTCAGTAAACACCTGTGATGAAATACGACCCAGTCACTTCTCAGATTGTTACAAAAAGTCTTCAAACCTCCTCACTGCTCGTAGTAAAATGCGTTCTTGCGGTTGGAATGGACAACATCCTTGTCCACCACGGGCTTGGAGACCATTGCTGGAGGCAGACTGACTGGTGGACTCAGTATGCTAGGCCACTCCAGCTCCTGGCAGCCCCGTAGGAGAGTTTCCACCCCCAGCTGGGGGTTTTCATAGTGACCCCACAACCACCTGGTGCATCCGGTCCAACCAGTCCCCCATGTCAACTAGAGCTGACCCATGGTCACTTGATCATCTTCTTCATTGAAAATCAAGTCCAGGAAAAATGTATATTTTAAACGAGGGAGGGCCTTCGCAAAAGATTAATCATTAGTTTGAGAAAGTAATTCAGTAGTTTAATGCAATAACTTAGCTCTGATTTAAATGTGTTAATGTGCCAGAGACTTGACATGTTACATCTTCTGTTTTCATGTTGGGGAAAGTATCTCTTAACAATCCACGGAGGAAGATGTTAGAGTCAGAGGCCAGAAGCCTAAGCTAGAGCCCCCCTGCTCAATCCTGCACTCCACAGTCTCATGCATTATGTACCGGCACAAATTCCTCATGACAAATGTAACTACTATGTACTACAACATGTACAAATAAAAATCCATAATGAAAAAGAAAATATTGAAAGATTATAATTTTTAAATGAATCAAATGAGAAACATGTGTGAGGTTCCCAACTGCCTTTTGGTATGAGGGTTAGGCCCTTTCTTTTTATGCCCTTTCTCTTTCTGAATGTGAAATTCAAATCTAAGGACGATCCAAGAGTCAGGCCAATTGGAATAGAATGGAATTCACTCTAGTCCTAACTCTGTTCTAGTGACAAAAGTGAAGCTATACTGACTGAACCCTTAGGTGTCTAAAAATCACCTTAGATTGAATTTTTTTTTTTTGAGACAGGATCTCGCTTTGTAGTTCAGGCTAGCTCTGAGCTCACTATGTAGACCAAGCAAGCCTCGAACTCAGCAATCCTCCTGTCTCTGCCTCCTGAGTGTTGGGATTACAGGTGTGAGCCACCACACCCAGCACTATGGTATGTGGTATTGATTGCTGGTGGGCTGAGCCTCCATACCCAGCACTGTATGTGGTTACTGGGGATCGAACTCAGGACCTTGTGCTTGTAAGGCAGGCACCAGAACCACTGAGCTAACCCTCTGGCCCTTAGATTGAATTTTTAAAATTTTTTGATTTATAAAGTCTGACATACATACATAAGTAGGTCTTCAAATGAAATGTGAATTACAAATAAGTTGCTAGAAGCATTGGTTTTAACTCCAAATGGGAACAAACTCCAATATCAATATCCAAAAATCGAGCAATGGTAGAGCTAAGTAAGAGCATACTTGATGTAAAAAACATAGTGGCGAGGAAGACTGTGTAGTAATGTAGAGAGTGATTATGCAACATTAATTTAAAAATTAAATTAACTGTGTAAACAGAATGTTAAGATTAAAAGATATCATAAGTGGATCCTAAAAATGGAAACATCAGTAATTATAAAATATGATTGAGTTATATGTATATATTTGTGTGCTAATATACATAAAATGACATTTCAGTGGAACTTGGTTTTTCTTTTCTAATCCGTAATCTAATATTATTCAAGGCTAACTCCCAATCCTCACAAGAAACAACCTTTAATTAATTGGTCATAAAATTCTTTAGAGTAGGTAACTCTTGTCTTACCAGACAGCAACTAAGACATGCCTGTGTCTTTTCTGTAAGTTGACAGGGTTCTGAGGCAGAAGCAGAACAGACCAAGGCGTCGAGGACCTGGTCTACATCCCAGCTCTTCCTGGCTGAGGTTGCTAATGTGAAAGAGGTAGGATGTGCCAACACCACCTGCCTGGTCAAGTGTGAGCAGTGCTAGCCCCAGTTTTTCTATGCCTGTCTTACACAGTCACTGGGCGCAGAGGCTGTAGGCTACCTTTCAGAATCCTTTTGCACAGAGGATCAGCAAAGGGAAGCTTGCTTGAGTTTTGCCAACAAGGTATAGTAGAAACAATTGGAGACATTGTTAGAAAAAAATAGCAAGGACACAGCAGGGGACTGAGGAGGTCAATCCATGAAGCTGAAGGCTCAAGGTGACTTATAGATGAGATCAAGCTTTCAATAATCGGACCTGTAAACACGGCCCGGTCCCAGATGCTCAGAAATGTAGGGCCACCTCTCTGAACAGTACAGTGCTCTTTACCACTTCTCTGTTTGGAGCATGTACCTTGCTAGACAAGCACAGCAAATCCCTCCAACTATAAATGGCTCTACCCTAGTCTTCTTGCCTGGTTGTCTTTTCAAATCATCATCCTGTCTCAGCTAGTGTCCCTTGGAGCTGGCACCTAAGGCAGTAGAAATGGGAAGCTGTGGGTATCACTGTGCCTGTACCTCTGCTGAGTGGAACCAGCAGAGCCGAATCTCCTCCCTCAGCCCTCTGAGACTTACAAGGCCCAGCAGGATGTGGTCATATGCAGTCAGGCCATTCTTGCCCTTTTAATCACTGGCCACCTGGTGTGCCTCTCTGCTGCTATGGCGGGAGTTCTGTAATCAGGGTCACCTTGTCCTCAGATAGCTTTTATTAACTGATGCTATTACCATTAGTCAGGCAGAGGTAAACAAATTCTGTGCATATTTTAAAAAGTTATTTTATGGAGGAAATAAATTCTAATATCTTTACTCTGGTGTTTGCCTGTTGTCCAGGGAGGAGAGATAGGTGTGAAAAAAAAAAAACAAGATGTGTTATGTACATGTATCAACTCCCCATGATGAATATAATCATTGTGTACTTCACACACATACAACAAACACCTTTAAAATGTAAACAGAAGAAATATATGGTCTCTGTATTCTTGAACATTTCCAGGCAGCAAAATGAAATGTAGTTGCTGCAGGGATGGCCGCTTAGCAAAAGCATCCCCGGTGTAGGAGGCAGAAGCAATAAAGGGTAGTTCCTTCTTCAGCCTATTTGCTAAATGAGAGGACCCTCCCTGCCTACTGAGGCTCCTTATGCAAATCCTATCAAGAGTTGTTTGTTTCTGCTGCTTCAAAAAACGGGGGAGAAATTAAACATAAAAACTTGTTAAGGCAAAGTTAAGATTACAAATTTAAGCACAAAAAGTCAGTAAATGCAAATGCCAATGTTCTAATTGTAACATTAACTTAAACACATTTCGCATCCTGGTTGCATTGACTGTATGCTTAAAAGGTCTAATTAGAAACTTAAGCTATTATGGGCGATATAGATGAATACTTTTATTATGAGTGCACTTCTTTCTTATAGCTTTATACCTTTAAGTAGTAAGAACCTTGAAAGTAGGGTTTTCCGTCCATTAATCGTGGGCTGTATCACCTGTCTGATGTTGATCTAACAAAAACAGGCCGCTTCTAAGAAGTACCCAATGTACTTCTGCCCCGAAGCAGAAGGGGCGGCAGGCTCCGTGCCATCACAGGCTCCCCCAGACACTCTCTGCCCTTTTGCACTATATGTCTGCCCCTCTTTTCCAACAGGCCTACGTCTCCACAATCAGTAAGCCGCCCTTTCTCCGTCAAAGAAAGACTTTTCCAAAACTTTCCGTTCCTTTTTTAACTCCTCTTTAAAAAAAAAAAAAAAAAGTTGTTTTCACTTATGTTTTCTTTTGGGCTAAATATTGCAAGATGAGTAATAGAATTAGAATACTAAATTAGAAAATATGCCTGATGTATTATATCTGAGAAAAATCATCCATTTCTCTATAATTGCTTTTCCTTCCTGCCCTTCTTTTGCTAATACAATGTAAACTTCCGTGCAAGGAAGAAATAACACATATACACCTTATTTCAAAACCTCAAACACCTACAATTTTTGATGTCATTATTCACCTGTTACTCTATCATTGGACATTTCAGAACTATTTTGCCCGATTCTAAAGAGCACAGCATGCTATCATTTAGTGACTGATCTTTCCTTTAATATTTTAAAGTGTAATAAGACTCTAGATTCAGAAGATTTAGGATTTCTTCAGAATTACTTAGATGAACTACAAAAAGCACATTCTAACCACAATGGTGATATATTAGCCATTAGACCATCAATACCGGGTGTAGTGGCTCACATTTGTAATCCCAGCACTTAGGAGGCAGAGTCAGGAGGACTGTGGAGTTTGAGACTTACCTGAGCTACATAATGAGCTCAGGGCCAGCCTGAACTACAAAGCGAGACCCTGTCTCAAAAAGAAAAAAAAATAATAATGTATGAGTATCATCAGTTGACTACTGGAACGTCCTTTACGTTTAGTGACTTGTAATAATTAACACACTGAAAATCTCTGAGATGAATTCTGGAAATAACATGTCTCCGGATGCGCCCAGCTCTGGCAGAGGCCTGTGTGTTCTCACCCAGTTGGGACACAATGCAGCAAGTGGTGCCAGTGAGCAAAGGAACTGGCAAGAGCGGTGTAAGTGGGAAAAAGGCCAGGGGTGTGGGGGGGGGGTCTTCGGGGTCACCGTGACCTAATTTACCTTGGGCAAGGCCTGAACTGCAAAGCGAGACCCTGTCTCAAAAAAAAAAAGTCATTGATCTTTGCATTCTCCAAAGCATTAATAGTCTCTGTAATTATTTGTTGAATTGAAAAACAGATGAGGACTGGGGATATAGCTCAGTGGTAAAGAACTTTCCAAGTGTGTGCAAGGCCCTGAGTTGTATTCCTAGGACAAGGAAAAAGAAAGGAAGGAAGGAAGGAAGGAAGGAAGGAAGGAAGGAAGGAAGGAAGGAAGGAAGGAAGGAAGGAAGGA
>PVIC010011499.1:0-33107 GCA_004025085.1 Thryonomys swinderianus | reverse complement strand
AAATCCAAGCCCTCAATCTTTGGTTCAGTCAAGATTCTTCCTATAAACAGCAGAAATGAACCCTGGAAAATTTTAAAAAGTAAACCACAGCACCTCACCCTTCAATTAGCAAGATAAGGACTAGCACACAGAATCAATACAAAAGCGGGCAAACAAATTCAACAAACAGAAAGACATCCAAGGAAACTTGCCAATGAAGCTTAGAGCGAGCGGAGGGCGGACTCTCCTTTCTTCTACCCTCTGCAGTAACTACCTTCCCTCAGTAGGGACACAAAGGAGCACATTTTCTCTCTTAGACAGCAGAGGGCGCTGCAGGCCCCTCATGGCGGCCACCACCAGCAGAGATGAATTCAGAAGCGCCCACATCTTCTCAGTGACTTGCCCCAGATTCAGTTCCGGTTTCTGCACCTGATTGGCAGGCTTATGTCTTCTACTTGCTCCCTACAAGCTGGGAGTCTGGAAGAGCGTCAGCTGTCAATATTAACGCTGTGTGGCAGATGGCCTGCTTCCTGGTAGGGCCCATGGAGTGGAAATTCCCCAAATGTAGGTGAGAATTCCCCAGATGGAGGCAAGAGGGTCAGAAGATGGACAGCCAGGACGCCTGGGCAAAGCACACTGCCTTCTTCTGCACACGTGCCCGACTCAAGCCCTTGTCTCTGATGAAGCGTTCCTGGGTCAACCATGCTAGACTCACATAACCATTGTTCCTCGGGCCAAATGTGATGCTGGAGAGGTTTACACCAGTAACTCCTCTAATATACCCTGCCTCATATAGCTTTCAAACAACCATCAGCGTTGTCTATACAGTATTTAAGGAGGGAAAAAAACCAAATCCTCAGAAGTTTCCCTAAGCCCAGCAGCGCCAGGTTGTAAACCCAGGTCTGTTTCTAAAGCCAAGGGTTTTGCAGTGGGATATACGCAGGGAAGTCTATCTTTTCAAGTTCCAGCTCAGAGAAGTCAGGGATTATGTTATATTCTTTTACTGTATTTTTTTCATTTTTATGGTGCTGAGGATTGAACCCAGGACCCCACACAAGCTAGGCAAGGACTGGGCCACATCCTCTGGCCCCCACATTCTTCTTTAAATATCCTGGAAGCATGTGTTATAGACGATACTGAACTGATACTTATGGATTGGCCGGATGGGTGCTAAATAGAATGAATTATCTGGCTTTCTTAGGAGGTCTGAACTCAGGACCATTTTGAGGTACAATGACCCTGCTTATGGTCAGCCTGGGAAGAAAAGCCTTCACTGCAGGGTATTTCTTATTTGTCCTCTTTAGCCTCACCTCAGTGCTGCAAAAGTGTCTCCAAGAGGTTTGTGCCTGTTCAACACCTAATCAACCAATGGATATTTAATCTACTGCCCTATATATACCACTGAAAAAAGGGACATACAGTTTATGGGGCAGGTGGGTAGCAATCACAGAAGCAGACCAACCAATGCTAATTTGTGGCTGTGACAGAAGAGGAAGGAAAGCCACAGGATTCTATAAAAGGTAAGCGTGACCTACTGAGGGAAGCTAGGGCAGCCTCTTTTGAGGACTAGGGGCTGCAGGAAGGATCTGAAGATGGGGGGTGGGGGGGAGATCCAGAGAGGAGTCGTTGAGTCCTGGAGGAGGCGTTGCCCTCCCGGTGAGTGCCATGATTCATGTCGATGGAGAGCGACAGAAGGACCAGGGGCCCCGCGTCTTGTTTGCGCTAGTGCGTCACCCCTGGAAGGATGCAGCGGGCCGTGGTCTCGCAGGTGCCACCTGGGGTGACGTCGCCGGGGTGCAAGCCCAAAATAGCCGGCTCCGCCCTCATCTCCCAGCAGTCCCTGCTGTCGCCCTCCCCCTTGGGGTGCCGGGCGGAGCCGGCCTTCTTTCGATCTCTAGTAGTTTCCGCGCCGCTGACGCGCGCCTGCGCGCACAGCTGGGCCAGGGCTTCCTACGCAGCAGTCGCGAGTCCTGGCTGCTGGTGCCGGACGGTTCCCAGCGGGGGGCAGGGGCGGGGCTCCCGGCGAAGAAGTGCGGTCCGGCCGGGACAGGCTGGGGGCCTTGGGTCGGGGTGCTGGAGTCAGGGGGCTCCGATCGGCCGCCCGGGCCTGTGCGCCGCGATAGCTCGGGGCCCCGGCCTGCCAGGGAAGATAAGTCTGCGGAGGAAGCCGGGTCACCGGCTGCAAGCACTGCCCCAAGCCCCGATCCCACTCGAGCGCCTCCCGTCCCCCAGGGTCTCCAGCCACCAGGAAGGGCTGCTGGCTCTCTGGTGGCCTGACCGTTTCTGTCCCGCAGCCCCGAAGAGGCCCGCTTAACGACTGCCATGGCATCCTACTACGAGATACTCGACGTGCCGCCGAGTGCGTCCGCTGATGACATCAAGAAGGCGTAAGTGCCTCCAGCAGACCCGTCACCCTCTGCCCCTCCAGGGGCCTTTTCCGAATATCCCCTTTCAAGAGGAAAGACACCCTGGAAGGGTAGAAGGAGCGAGTCCCGAGAGGGAAGAAGTCGTGCGGGGAGCTGCCCTGTGGGTCCTTCTCCACCCTCCTCAGTCCCCACCCCCTAGATGCAGACTTTCTCAGCAGGCACCCTAGAGAGGCCCAGGCCCTGCGAGGGGGAGATCAGTGTCCCTGTACCCTCTGTGGCCACAGGTGGCCAGGATGGGACCGTCATTGTGGGCTCCTAGGTGTGGTCGCACCCCTAGTGCAGAGGGAAGGGAGGAGTTCCAAGAAAAGATGGCCAGCTCCAGCCGTGCTGGGCCACAGGAGAATGGATGGCTGAGTTCCCCGCTGGTGGGAGACAGCATTTGTACCCTGACCCTCCCCCTCACCCACTTTCTTCAGATACCGTCGGAAAGCTCTACAGTGGCACCCAGACAAGAACCCGGATAACAAAGAATTTGCTGAAAAGAAATTTAAGGAGGTGGCCGAGGCTTATGAAGTGCTGTCTGACAGTAAGGCCTGGGATCAGGACAGGGCCCAACGCCTCTCCCCATGTCAGGCCACATCTTGCTCCCTCCCAAAGCCATGCCTCCACCATCCCTATGCTTTCTTTCAGGCTGGCATTTAAGTGCCCTCTTCCACGGGGACAGCTCTGCCTGGCCCTCAGGGTCTGGAAGGCAGCAGTGTGGGTGCTGACTAGGGATGGGAGCAGAGCAGGAAACAGCGTGACCCCCCCCCCATGCCAGCTCTCAGTAATCTGGAAGCCATCCCATGAAGCAGGTTTTTATCACTCCCATTGTACAGGCAAGGAAAATTGAGGCTGAAAATGCACACAGAGCTGGAAGATGAATCCAAGTCTGTCTTTTTTTTTTGCCTGCTTGTTTTGTGGTGCTGGGGCCCACAGACCTCTCATAGGGAAGTGCTGGACCACTGAGCTGTAACCTGCGCCCATCTTGTATGTGTCCATTCATTCCGGAAGTATTCATTGAGTGTGTTCAGTGCCAGGCCCTCTTGGGTGCTGGGATGCAGTGGAAGACAAGCAGACACTCTTCCTACTCTGCAGGTGTTTGTCCTGTTCTAGTCAGGGAAGGTGGCACTACTCAGGCAGACACTCAGTATCATAGATGGTGACAAGCGCTCCACCGGAGAGTGGCAGGGTGATGTGACAGGGAATACTAGGCCCCTGCTTGTGCTTAGTGGCCACAGAAGGCCCTTCTGAGGAAGTAACAAGCCCTGGCTAATAGTAACAAATAATAATTGGCTAACATTGTTTATTTGCTGTGCGAGAGATGGAAACCAGGCAATGACTGGCAGGCAAAGACTCTGTGGCTGATAGGTGCCCCAACCCCTAGCGCACGTTTACTGAACACTTACCATGTGTCAGCCTCTAGGCTAAGCGGTTGACGTAGATTATTTCATTTAATCCTTGCAGCTCTCCTGTGAGGTAGCTGCTGTTACAATGTCCATTGTACAGATGAGAAAAAGTGAGCTTCGTAGCTACTGAAACCCATAGCCTGTGTCCCTGTCTCCCAAGCGCCAGGCCCTAGGCAATCCTCCGAGGGCTGGCTTAACCTGGGTGGGGAAGCCCTTGTCCCAGGGCGGGTGGGGGGAGACGTGACTGGATCTCTCTTTCCAGAGCATAAGCGTGAGATCTATGACCGCTATGGCCGGGAAGGGCTGACTGGGGCAGGTAGGTGAAATGTTGGACCCAGGATGGAAGTGGGTCAGGGTGGAGTCAGCATGGTAGGTCCTTGTCATGGCTGTTTTCTCTGAGGCTCCCAGCAGTGCCTAGGCAGAGCCCCTGGCTCAGGGGCAAAATGGACACTCCAGGCCCCTCTCCTCCTGCCTCTCCCCCAGGGACCGGTCCCTCTCGTGCAGAAACTGGTGGTGGTGGGCCTGGCTTCACCTTCTCCTTCCGCAGCCCTGAGGAAGTCTTCCGGGAGTTCTTCGGGAATGGAGACCCTTTCGCGGAGCTCTTCGGTGAGTGGACTGAGAGGGCTCAGAGAGGCTCAACTTCGTCCTTTGGGCCTGTCCCCCGTTTCCCAGGAGGCCTTCCGGCGGGAGGCTGGGAAGGGAGCAGGATCCACAGCGAAAGGTTTTGTGTAGTGGGTGTGGGTCCAGTGAGAGCTGGGGCAGAACCTCACACGTGACCTGCCAGTGTCGCTTTACAGACTGGCCTTGTTAAATGGCAGCAACAATAATACATTGTTAGAGCTCCACAAAAACAGCCATGAAAGCAAGACTGCAAGCGCCACGTGACGAGAGTGGTAGCAGCACACGTAACAACATACACCAGCTTGTAGAATGATTCTCTGTCAAATATTTGACATCTCCTCATCTCGTAAACCCTGACAGGTGACTAATTTTAACCCCCATTTACAGATGAGCAAACTGAGGCATGAATGACTTGCTGAGAGTCACAGAGCAAGTGGCAGAGGCAGGACTGCTGACTTTTCCTGCTGTCCTCACGTCATGCTCTCTGCCTCAGTGAAAGGGGCCATCTGTCCCTCCATCCTTCTGTCTCTCCTTCCCTCGTTCCTTATTGTGGGCAGTATTAACCAGTGAGCATTTTCACCTATAGTGTTGAAAGGGAATTTAATTTGTAAAGAAGGTCAACCAGAAGCAGGAAGAAACAAGTCATGAATGCACCCAGTTGCTCAGCCACTTATATTTCTAGACTTCAAAGCCAGCTTCCCACATTGGGTGTGTGTGTGTGGCATTTTCGTTGATCACTAAACATGCTTACTTGCTGCAGATGAGCTGGGCCCCTTCTCGGAGCTTCAGAACCGGGGTTCCCGACACTCAGGCCCCTTCTTTGCCTTCTCCTCCTCCTTCCCTGGGCACTCTGGTAAGCACTGCTCCTTCCCACATCTGTGAGCTCCGACTCCTGGAATCCCCAGGGTCCTCTATGTGGAGCACTGCCTGGCGGCAGCTCGGGACTCCCCAAGTTTCCTGGTCTTTGGTGACCATGGCAGGCAGCACAGAGCCTCCCTCTAATAATCTCTCTTCTACCTCTTTTTCCCAATGCCAGATTTCTCCTCCTCATCTTTCTCCTTCAGTCCCGGGGCTGGTGCTTTCCGCTCTGTTTCGACGTCCACCACTTTTGTCCAGGGACGTCGCATCACAACACGCAGGTGAGGCCTCTTAGGGCCATACAGGTAGAAGGGTCTGGGGACAAGGGGTGGAGAGGGGAGCCGTGCACAAATATAAAATCTGCTGTGTCTGTTGCAGTGGCTGGTGCCTGGACCGGTCACTGCTCATTGACTGAGCTGTCTTGTCACCCACAGAATCATGGAGAACGGGCAGGAGCGGGTGGAAGTCGAGGAGGACGGGCAGCTGAAGTCAGTTTCGATCAATGGTGAGCAATGGCTCCACCACCCAGTCCGCAGCAGGAAGCTCCAGCCCCTGGCCCCCTCCCAACGCTTCCGTCTGAGGTCCCTTGTGGGTGGGCCCTAGGGAGTGGCAGCCACATGCCAGACTGGCAGGATCGGAAATGCTTATGGGAGGAAGTGAGCACAGGGCTCTGAGAGGGTCCAGCTGGTCACTACCATTGTGTGTGTGTGGAGGGAGTTGCTTTACATTTGCAAAGCATTCTATTTACTTATTTTAAAGCACTTAAACCTATGTAGTATCCCCCATTTTCTTTTCTTTTTTTTTTTTTTTGAGACAGGGTCTCTCTTTTTAGTTCAGGGTGGCCCTGAGTTCACTATTAGCCCAGACAAACCTCGAACTCAGCACTCCTCCTGTCTCTGCCTCCCGAGTGCTGGGATTACAGGTGTGAGCCACCACACCCGGCACTGTGGTATGTGGTATTGATTGCTGGTGGGCATGAGTCACCATGCCCAGCATTGTATGTGGTTACTGGGATCGAACTCAGGACCTTGAGCTTGCAAGATAGGCGCTGGAACCACTGAGCTAAATCTCCAGCCCTCTTCCATATTCTTAAAGCATCTAGGGAATAGGCAGGTAAATGGCATTTGCTCCATTTTTCTTTCAAGAGGCTGAACCACAGCTTGGTTAAATGAACTTGATGTCCAAGTAGCCCCTGGTTCAAGTTTCCTACCTATCAACTAAGGGGTGAAAAAGGCAAGGAATCCAGCTCAGGGCACAAGATTCGTGGAGTAGAACTCTTCCCACCACTCCACACCCCCAGCACGGTCACTTCGCCTATCTTGGCTCCAGTGCTGACACTGAGAGTGCTGTGTGGCAACCTGTTTTACAGAGGTCAACATATTTACCTAGTGGGAGGATTCATGATGCAGGCAGCGTCAGTCCCATTTCATAGATCAGGAAAGGGAGATGTAAGTAGGTTGAGTAACTCATCCACAGACAAAAATCAGTCCTTCCTGGAGTTGAGCGCCTCCCCCTGCCCTGACCACTGTCCTGGGGCCTGATGCCTATGCGCCAGTTCCGAGAAAGGCTGTTAGTGGTCAGGCCCTTCCCTGTGTGAGATGCCTGTCAGGATCTCCTACCTGGGTTTGGGGCCTCATGGTGGCCATGACTCTTATAGGTGTTCCAGATGACCTGGCCCTGGGCTTGGAGCTGAGCCGTCGTGAGCAGCAGCAGTCAGTCACCTCCAGGTCAGGGGGCACGCAAATGCGGCAGACCCCTGCCCCACGCCCCTCTGACAGTGACCTCTCAGAGGAGGATGAGGACCTGCAACTTGCCATGGCCTACAGCCTGTCAGAGATGGAAGCAGCTGGGCAGAAGCCAGCAGGTGGGCGGGGGGTACAGCAGCAACGGCAGGGACGGCCCAAGGCCCAACACCAAGGTGCAGGGGGGACCCACGATAGGGCCCGGGGTGAGGCAGCCAAACCCAGCCCATCCCCAGAGGAGAAGGCCTCTCGGTGCCTCATCCTCTGAACACCAGGCCCAGCCTGACCTGATTCAGGTCTTGACTTGGCAGCTGGCTTGCTGTCAGAGCAGGGAGAGTGTGGCCTGAATTGTGGGAGCCTGAACTCCACATCCCTCCACAAGTTTCCCTCTGGGCCACAGCATTCCATGAGGACTTTGGATTTGCGGTGCTTGGCCTGAGCTGACAGGCCCCTGGCTGAAGCTGATAGGTCCTGAGGGGGGCGGGATGTGTGAGCCAGGGAGGGGCTCGAGGGAGCCTGAGGCACTTTGTGGAATGGGAGTTTCTGAGGGTCATTAGCGGTTTGGGTCCAGCCATTTGTGCTCAGGTGCTCTGCCACCCATGTTGCCAAGGGTGTCAAGGAAGGAGGACTTGGCCCGGTGCAGTGCTCTGAGCCCACGTTGGCCAAGTGGAGTCTCTGCTCCCCTTGCTTGGCTGCAGACCCCTGGTTTCTTCTCTGCAGTGTTGAGTTCTGACCGTCTCTGTGCTTCCCTCTGGTGCTGCTCTCCTTCCTCCCACTCTGCTTTCTGCAGCTCTCTGCGGGCTGCGTTGCTTGCTTTCACTGCCACCTGGCTAGGACTCCCTCTCCTTCTCTCCCCGAGAAGAAGCCTCAATGTGCCCAGGAAGATGCTGGGGCCGGTGGGGCCATGAGGTCTTCTGGGGAGGCTAGCTGGGTGGGGCGGGAGCCTCTCAGCCATCCAGATTTGGAGCCGGATCTACTCTTCCTCCCTTCCTCTTGCTGCCTCAGCCTGCCCCAGCTGCGGGACTAGGCAGAGGTGAGGCTGGCTAACCCCGGAGAGGGGGGCTAGGGCCAGGGTGATCTGGGGGAGGTCTAAATGGGTCTGTATCCCGTACTACTTCCCCGCCATGCATCAGGGTTCAGGGAGCGGCCACATGGCCTGCCCAGGTGTGCATGCTTGCCTCCATCCTCCATGGCTTGCTGCTGACCCTTTCTCCATCACCCACCCCTGCTCTCTCCCCAGATGTGTTCTGAGATGGATGTCCAGGATCCAGAGTCGCTTCACAGTTCCAACAGGACAGCACCCTCACCCATGCGTTGGGAGGGGACCCTCTATTCCTCCCTCACCCATGCTGGTGTAGAGCTGGGGTCTGGGTGGTGGGTGGGAGGTATCAGTAGTCATAGCCTGTGAATTCTTCCTTGGGTGTTTATGGCTGTCTCGTGAGGACTACAAGTCCCATAGTGCAACGCACACAGCTGCATGTCTGACAGGTCACATCCAGGAGAATTGGTGCCTGGTTATACAGCTGTGGTTCTTGGGATATGTAGTTTCAGCCCTGGCCAGTTTGTCACTTGCTCTGGGTGGGGAGATCTTGTCTTTTGTCCCTGGCATGGTGGCAAAGATGTGGATGAAGGGGGAATGACCCAAGCCTGGGTTCCTCTGACACCTCTTGCCCCAGAGTTGGAGTGGGCAGGTCAAGACCTTGCAACATCTAGGTGAGGTTCTCCGTGGGCCAGTGGAGTAGGCAGGGGATGGCCCAGCAAGGCTGATGGACATGGGGTGGCAGAGTTTGGAAGACCAAGCTACTCTCACAGAGGCATGTGGCTGGGGCTGGCATGTGCTGGGAACACGGGGCATGCTGCTGCTTGAATGGCTTTCTTTGGGCTCTGGCTCTGCTGCCCATTCTTTCTCTCCAACATCACAGGCAATCGCCTCTCCTCCTCCCTATCTGGGGAGCCTGGGAGGGGACAGGCGGAGTAGGGTGTTGCCAGTCCCTAAAACACTGAGCCACAGAGACCTATCAAAGCCAGCTGGGCTGGGCTCAGGCCAAGAGGAAAACTGGAATTCAATAAAACTGAGTTGTGAGAGCTTAGTGGGGTGCTGTCTCTCTTTTTGGGGTACTTAGGTGGGACCCTGGCTCAGGCCTCACACTTCCCTTTCTGCCCAAGCAGATGTCACTGGGCAGCAGAAGTCTCCCCTTTCATTAGCCTGTTCTCCCATTATGTTATAGGACCCCAGGAAATGCTTACATTCTTGGACCTCACCTCGTGGGTGCCCATAACTGGCTTTCCCCAGTAACCAGTGTTCCCCTAACACCTGTAAGACCCCTTCTCCTCACACTCCACAGCACAACTATGACCAGACTGAGTTAAGAAGACTCTCTGGGAACCACAAAAGCCAATGACAGGATGAAACCTTGGGACCGGAGACTCCTAGACTAGGCCTCTTGGCTCACAGCCAGAGGCAGGAGTCAGGGGCACATGGGTAGCACAAGTGAAGTCTAAACTTGGCACAAACTGCAAGCTCATCAGGACCCAGGAAGGAAAGAGCCAGGTCACCTCTCCTTGTATTACAACCACAGAAAAGTGCCCGCTCGTTGTCCTGCAGGGCATTGTAGTCCCACCTTCCATTCTAGGACAGGCTGTGGCCACACCTTCAGTAGCCAAAGGGCCTACAGTGGTTTTTTTTTTTTGCTTTTGTTGTTTTAAAATGGGGATTGAACCCAGGGCCTTCACATAGAACTAAGTCCTCATCCCTTTAAGGAGTTTATTTTTTGTTTTTAAATTTTAAGACAGGGTCTTGCTAAGTCACTCAATTGCCTAGGCCCAGCTCAAGTTTGTGAGTCTCCTGGCTCAGCCTCCAGAGTGTTGGGACTACAGGCTCGTCTGCCATGCCATCTCTACCAGGCAAAGAAGAAGCCTGCCCTGAATGAAGCATTTCAAGGCCCCATGGCGTGTGGGTGGGGTGGGGGGAGAGGCTGCTGCATGTTGGAAGAACAGCTGTTTCCCCCACTTGTAGCTTCTGGAATGTTGAGCTCGCAGGACCTGAGCCCCAGCAATGCCTAGTAGGGGCCTGTGGAGGGCTGGCTGGTTCCTTCACTCCCCACTTTGGCAGATGGACGTTGCCTTATTTTCCATTTGAGGCTAAATCTAGCAAGCACATGGGTGAATGACCCTGGTCTCGTGAGCTTCACTTCTGTGCCCACTGTTTGTCCAAGGGCATCTCATGACCAGCAGGCAAGGGCACCTTCTGGGAGGAGGAACACTCACAGGGTGGATGGACAGACGGAGAAAATGTCCCTTCAGTCAAGCCTGGCCTGGAGTCATTGGTGTTTGCTGGGATGGCCCCTGAGGTGTGGCCGGCACTCTGCTTTATCATTGCCGCAGGTCCCAGCCTCAATCCTGCCTGATAGGAATGCTACTCCTAAGGCCAAAGGGCATGAAGCAACTGCCCAAACTGGCAGGGGAGGTGGCAGAGTTCAGGCTGCCCAACTTGGACTCCTAACTCCTCGTTGTTAAGCACTGCTACTCAGGCCGAGGGAGGCAGCTTCCAGGCCGCGAGCCTGACTCCCATTCCTGGGACTCTGATCCAAGGAGGCAGCAGGCAGGGCGACTCGGGCCTGGCCCAGGCTGCGATCACAGCCGGAAGCAGTGCACAGAAGAGCAGAGGAGCGCGGGTTGCGGTTGCACAGTTGACACATCACTTTATTCATATTGATACAAAAGTAGATTTTTCTAGAAATGTTCTTTTGCGCCAGGGGAGAGAGGTTTAAGTGGCATGTGGCAGGAGGAGCCTGGGGAGGGGGCACAGAGGGCACAATGCCCGCGTTGGGGCGAGGTGGCAGCCCAGAGCAGCAAGCTGGGGGAGCACAGACAGGCAGGAGCATCCGGAGCCACAGGAAGGAAGCCAGGAACTCGGGGCAGGAGACTCGCCGCCCTGTCCTCTCTTCTCCTGCCTCTGCCAGCTCCTCCGGGCTGTCTGGCCAGCGGTGTGAGGCTGG
The DNA here is from genome assembly GCA_004025085.1 of Thryonomys swinderianus. Taxonomy (NCBI): domain Eukaryota; kingdom Metazoa; phylum Chordata; class Mammalia; order Rodentia; family Thryonomyidae; genus Thryonomys; species Thryonomys swinderianus. Next base: position 22,095 of record PVIC010011499.1, on the reverse strand, counting down.
TTTGGCCTCCGTTTGCTGCTCTCCCTCCCTTACACTCCTCTGGGGGAGGGGCAAGCTGTGACCGAGGGGGTCAAGGTGGCAGGCGGGGTGGAGAAGAGGCTACACAGAGAGATGCTCACACAGACAGAGCGAACAGAGGCTGGGCTGCCCGCCGTGGACTCGGGGAGTCACTGGGGCAGAGCTTTGAGGATGGCGTTCACTTCCTCCGCCACAGCCGTCAGGGCAAATTCGAACTGGTCCTGGGGAAGGGAAGTGGCAGGAGGATCACGGGGAGGTGGGCCTCTGCTCCTGCCTTGGGGACCTTCCAAGGCTTAGGGTGCTGGGCAGATCTCTTGGGAGGAGAGGTGCCCCCCTCACGGAGGTGGGTGAACAAGCTGCTGCTGTTTTGGGGCGAAGCTGAGAAGTGGGTGCCAGGTGGGTGGTAGCTAGGGCAGGGTAGGGAGGTATGGTCACCTTAGAGCGGACGAGGCCCGGACGCTGGTCGCGGACGTGCTCCAGCGTAGCAGCAATGTCAATCTCCTTCACTCCTGGAAATGGGACGGGGTGAGGGCTACTCAGGGGTATCCAGAGAGGTACAGCACCCGGAAGTCTTGGTGCATCATGAGGTGGGCAGCTTAGAGTTGGAGCGAGGCTCAGACATGTGACAGCCTGCTCCTTAGCGGCTCCCAGACCTCTAGCAAGGGCCTAGGGACTGCAGGCACCGTGGGGATGGGCCTTACCTTTTGCCATGCGGTTCAGTACCATGTCAATGAGGATGTAGGTTCCAGTCCTTCCCGCACCGTCGCTGAAACAGGAGTTGGTGACAGGCTCAGCACAGGGCGGAGCAGAGAGGGGGGCGAGGGGAGCTTTGGGCTGGGCACAACCTTGGCTGATCTGTACGTGTCGGCTTGGGCAGAGGGTGTGAGCCCAGGATGAGAGAAGGTGCCAAAATCTGGCCCTGAGACTTGGGCATTGCAAGAGGAAGGGCCTGTGGGCTGTGGGGTGTCCCGGGGCCCTGGGACAGAGGCAGCAAGACAGTATGGGAACGGCCTTCCAGCCCGGGCCAGGCTTTAGTTTGGCCAGCTTTTTGTTTGTTTGTTTTTGTTTTGTTTTTTGAGACAGGGTCTCGCTTTGTAGTTCAGGCTGGCCCTGAGCTCACTATGGTGCCCAGGCAAGCTGCCGCGAACTCAGCAATCCTCCTGTCTCTGCCTCCCGAGTGCTGGGATTACAGGCGTGAGCCACCACGCCAGGCATTGTGGTATGCGGTGTTGATTGTTGGTGGGCGTGAGTCTCCATGCCCAGCATTATATGTGGTTACCAGGGATCAAACTCAGGACCCTGCGCTTGCAAGGCAAGCGCGGGAACCACTGAGCTAACCCTCCAGCCCTTGGCCAGCTTTTTATAGAAAAGACCTGATAGTAAATACTTCCGACTTTGTGGGCCACAGAAAATCTGTCACACATTTCCCCCCTTTTCCTTCAACCATTCCTAGTGTGGCTGTTTGCCAGCACCAAGGGAGTGGGCTGGCAGCCAGCACAGGAGGTGTGCACGGGAGAGCTGGACCAGAGGGGGTGGGACGAGCCCAGCCCAGCGGGGTCTTGTGTCACCTCGGGACCCCACTCACCTGCAGTGCACGATGATGGGGCAGGAGCGGCCCCGGTAGCACTTGTTCACCTTCCTGAAAAGAAAAATGGTGTGAGGACCAGTGGGCACAGTGGAGAGGGGAGGGCTGGGTCTCAGCCTTGCTTTCTGCCTCTTCTCCCCAGGGGTGGATGAGGGAATTGGGGCTAGAAGCTGGCACAGTTGGCACTGATGTGTCTTGTCATTTATGCACTAAGGGCCCAAGCTGTGCACCTGGAATAAATGATTGGCTCTCTTTGAGCCTCAGTCTTCTTCCCTGAAAATGGGTATAATAGCACTTGTAACTTCTTCCATAGGGTTAAGAGTGTTACATGACATAATCCACACAAAGAGGTCTGGGTAGGAGGGAGCTTGATGAACTTGAGCTGCTTATAATGGTGATATGCATTTAATATCAACATCCATTTCTGCCCAGTCCCAAGTGGGACAGGCTTCGAGACATCAGTCTGCCCTGCCCCCCTGCAGTCCTTCACAGCCCCACAGCACCCCCCCCAGCTCCTGGCAGGTCAATCAGCTATGATGTAGGCGGTTCCTGCCTGGGTGTTCCTGCCTGGGTGGGGGGGGCCCTCAGCTTTAGACATGGTGCCGCTGCCTGGTCTCGCTTCCACTCGGGAATTTGGAGGCTGTTACATCCAGGCCTGGGGTCCACCTGGTCTTCAGCGCTTGCCCTGCTGTCCCTGACCAGACTCCGTGAGGAGCAGTGTTTCCCTCCCTCCGTGGCCTTGCCCAGCCTTTGTTGTCCCTGCAAGTCCTGCTCGGAGTCATCTGTGAACTCCTGCTATTCCCCGGGGCCAGGGCAAGGGAAGACCTTCTTAGAGGCAATCAGAGGGTTTCCAGGGAAGCTTAGCCATCTCTAGCTATGGGGCCAGATGGCTGAAGAGCTTTACAGGCATCTGCGTGGCTCTGTAGCACACTTGTGAGTGGAGCCGAGGGCTGGAGTGGAACAGTGGCCCCAGCAATGGTTTGTAGACATCCAGTGATAATGATAGTGAACAGTATCTGGAATTAACTGGGCCCATACTGTGTGGCAGGCACTGCAGCCAGACTTTGCCTTGTGCTGTCAAGTCCTAACAAAGCCGCCTAAGGATGTATCCTCATCCTCACTTCACAGGCAAGAGACCACTCGGAGCTCAGTGTGCTTGGACCTCTGTTATTAATTTGCCTTCCTGTGAGAGGAGTTTCACCAAAGTCCATCAATTCAACAATACCTCATTGGCCTGAATGTCTCATCCAACTGGATATATCTAACTTTGGCCTAAATAACAGACTTTTTTTTAGCTTACTTGCATAGCTTTAAACAGACTTGCACAATGGTTCTGTTGGTATATGTTACAGTGTACATGTGTGTGTGTGGTGCTAGAGATGCACACAGGCAGGGCCTTATGTATTCGAGACTAGTTCTCTACCATTGAGCCACATCTTAGCCTGATTGTGATTGGTGGGGGCAACACTGGAGTCGAATCCAGACAGCACTGAGCTACATCCTCACCCTGTAAAAACTATTACTAATTTTGAGGCAAGGTTTTCTAAGTTGCTCATTCTGGCCTTGAACTTGTGGTCTTCCTACATCAGCTGGGTTAACAGGCATGTGCCACCGTGCTTGGTTCCGAGAACCTTACTCTCTCTTTTTTTTGGTACCTGGGACTGAACTCGGTACCTGCAATTACAAGGCAGCCAGAATCACTGAGCTAAATCCCTGGCCTTGACAGTCTTAAAAATATGATCAAATAGAAATGGTTCTGATAGTTTGGCATTGCATTCAAGATGTGCCTCTGGGGACCCCAGTTGAAAACTGTTGTTCTGAGACTTGAAAACCAGACCCAGGTCTCCACCCCTAGCTGTGCTCCTCTGCCCAGCACTGCGAGACCCCAGGACAGCCTGACATGGAACAGAGCAGTCAGAGCTGGCTGCAGCACCACAGAGACTGAAGGCCTGGTCTGGTTTGGCTTTCAGTGTCACAATAGGCTAAGCTCCCAGATCGCAACCTGCTTAAGAATCTCTAGGAACCAGGGCTCCCTCTGACAGCCTGTCTTCTCCTGAGCCCCAACCCCAATAGCTCTCGCAATGGCCTTTGGGGTGGTCCTGTCCTGTCCAAGAAGCAGCCACGCATGGAGCATTACTCTTGGGGTGGTGGCGGGGGCCGCTCAAGATCGGGGCTCCAGAGCAGACCTGGGGGCCCAGGAGGAGCTGGTGGGCTGGAAGGGGCGGGACCCTGGTACCCAATACCTGGTTTCTGTGTTATGGGCCCAGCCACTCCCAGCTCGCTCACCTGCGGAAATCCAGCAGCGGTCGAGTGGAGGCCGGGGTGCCCTCTGCCGGCCAGCTGAGGAAATGGAACTGCGTGAGCGTGCGCGTCTCCTGCGTCTGCACGTTCTTCAGGTAGAAGCTACGCACCAGGAAGTCTTCGCACCAGATGTGCTCCGACACCAGGTTCACCTGCGTGGACCGGCCCAGGGCTGAGCGGGCTCCCGCGGTCCCCTCGGTGTCTCCCAGGCCTGCTATGTCCTTCAAATCTAAGTCCTCGAGAAACCTTGGCCTCCGACCTGCCCCACTGTCCCAGCTGTCCCCCAGGAGCCTGGCTGCCTGTGTGGCTTCTTACTGCTCAGGGCCGCTGATGGCTTTTCCATCCAGACTCCCATTTCACCTTCCTCTGCCTCCCAGATGGATCACAGATGAGCGTGGACGACATGTCCCACAATCTCTCCTCACATCCCATAATCTTTGATTTTTTTTTATTACCCACGAATAGAACCAATAACAGGGTTTTAAAAAAAGACCCCAGACGGTTCACTTAGTGAAGAAAAAATTACTATCCCAGGTCAGAAATTAAGAAACTTCTGATTTTTTTTTTTTTTTTTTGAGACAGGGTCTCGCTTTGTAGTTCAGGCTGGCTCTGAGCTCACTATGTAGCCCAGGCAAGCCTCAAACTCAGCAATCCTCCTGTCTCTGCCTCCCAAGTGCTGGGATTACAGGCGTGAGCCACCATGCCCGGCACTGGTGTGTGCAGTACTGGGGATTGAACTCGGGACCTTGTGCTTGCCAGGCAGCTGCCAGATCCACTGAGCTAAATCCCTGGCTCACTTCCGATTGTTGTTAGGTCTCTTGTCTTATGGGGGGGGGCTCCCATTTGTCTGGCATCTCTTGCTCCTCCCCCAGCTTTGCCTCTCCTTGCGCCCATCTATCTGCTCTCCTAATGGAAAGGCTTGTGTCTATTTTATACGTGGGTATGTGAATATATGTATGCATGTATACATGACGCACACATCCGGCCATATCAATATATGAACAACTGGGCCGTCATCCACCTTCCCCACTCCCGTTGTCCCCTTGCTGTGGGTCCTCCTGACCTCATAGACATGGTACAGAGAGGAGCCCTCATCTGGCCAGTAGCGGTCACACTGCTTGACGGCGTCCTCCACCAGGGGCGTCAGCATAACGATGATGGTACAGCCATTCTCCCACACCATCTAGGGACAGAGGCCCAGCTGAGCCTCCCTCTGAGCGCCCCAGGTGGGACCTGCCTGGCCCGGGGAAGCACCCCCTGAAGAGCACACCTGCCAGAAGTCTGCGATGGTATGGGACAGCGGTCCCTGGGTGGCTATGTAGGCTGGCATCCGAGGGTCATGCTCGATCTGGGGGCAGAGCAGATGCATCAGGAGCCAGAATGGGAAATGCCGCTGTGGAGACGCTAGGCAAAGGGAGTGCGCGGGATGTGGGGAAGGCTGAGAAGCTTTCGGGCCCCACAGTGCCAGGGCTCGGGGTGGGCCAGGAGGTGACCACAGGGAAGGGGTCGAAGAGGGGCCGGGTCGGGGCTGGAGTGAGAGCTGCTCACAATGGGGCTGGCGTTGATGTAATCACTCCGGGAAGGGCTGCTCTCCACCTTCAACTTGATGCGGGTGTGGTCATCTGCACAGACATCCCACCCAGCCGGCCTCGTCACTCGGATCCTCTGCCACCGGGGGCGGGGGGGGTGTGTGTGGGCAGGTCCAGGCTGGTGACCGGGCTCACTTACACGGCAGGAAGTCGGGATGGCGGTTCTTCTTGACATTGCCCTCGCCCTGAGCGATGGCGCAGGTGTTCGGCTCTGCTTGGTAGGCACACAGGGCCTGCCACTCCTTGGCCAGGCGGTCCCGGTTCCGCAGGTGGTCCTCCATGTATGCCTGCAGGGGTACCACACCCGGCTCTGGCCCACACCGCCAGTCCTGCTTCTCCCGCCATCCTGCCCCCTCCCGACTTTGGGCACAGGCCCCATCCTGACCAGAATCATGTGTCCCGTGGAGATGTCCATGTTAGCCTGGGCGGGCTCCTCGCACCAGGACGGGGTGCTGCTGTGGGAGCTGGGGCTGGCCTGGGCCGCGTCGCTGAACTGCGAGGACACGCTGCTCACCCGGGAAGGCTCAGGTGGAGCCTCTGCCCGGCTGAACAGGGACTTTGTAGCCATGTGCTGGCGGCACAGGTCCTGCACGGGAAGCACCAGGTAGCCTTTGAATGGGACTGTGGGCTCAAGTGTGGGCCCCTTGGCTGACTGAATGGCCCCCCCCCCCGGGCAGGACCTGCTGCCCTTTCAGGTTTTCTGCTAGGAGTCTGTGACCACCTCAGATATTAGCGAGCAGAGTCCCAGAAGCCCAGGACCAGAGCCCTGGAAAGAGTCTCGGTAACCATTTGCTGCTGAATGTCCATCCATTCCCCGGGCCCCGGGCCTCCCCAGCCTCCACCTGGGTGTCCTGGGGTCAGGACCCACTTTCCGCCTTCACCTTGTGAAAGTCCTGGATTCACAAGCCTCTCACATTTCCTGCCTCCACAAGCTTCCAGGACTGCACACCTGGTACTCAAAGGTAGTGTCACCGTGGGCCCCCTCCGGGCCCAGCGCAGCCAAGCGCTCCTTGTCCCGCTGCCGCGAATGCTGGCGCACGCACAGAGCCACTGCCAAAGCCACTAGCAGCCCCGCGACACCAGCCAGGGCCACCAGAGTAAGCAGCACGGAGCGCACTGGAGAGGTGCTGTGGGCTGGTCGGGAAAGGACTGCAGCCGCCTCCTCCCTCTGCGGAGACAATGCTGGAATCAGGGGGCTCGGCAGCCGTCCCCACCCTGCCCCACAGCTGATCCTTGCTAGGATACCTCCTGAGGCAGAGCTGTGAGTGGTGACACACAGAAGGGCTCTCTCTGATCCCTCTCTGTCCCCACAGACTGACTCCAATGCCACAGGCCTCACAGAGTCAGGAGGATTTCCATATTAAGATAGACATGGAGAAGTGGAGAGGGAGCCCAAGGGATGGAATCTTAGAATGTGGGGTATCATTGTGGATGCAGAATAGAAGCATATTTGGAAAATAATGCCCTTTCGCTGCAAGGTTGTCCCTTGGAATTTAGAGACTGACCCAGGAGGCCAAGGGCATCTCTGCTGCTTCTACCACGTTGGCCCCTTTCTACTGAGGACAGGAAGGAGCCATTTGGGGCCACCTGCTGGTCAGTAGGAAAAACTGCATGGGGAGAGACTGGCCAACATAGAGGTATCCGCTCCAGTTCCCCCTCAGGCAGGCTTGCCTCTGTCTCTTGTGGGTAGTGTGAGGCCTCTGGGGCTTTCTCAGATCCTCCAGTTAGTGCATACCTGTCCCACTCCTGTCTGCAAGATCTGGAAGCCTGTCTTTGCTTCCAGTTCAGACTTCACCAGCCCTGCAGGGAAGGCACACGTCAGGTCAGGCTCTGTCCAGCCTCTGTGGCCTCCACCCCCACTCATGCTAGGCCTGGCAGGGTTCATGTGGACTGAGGATATTTCAAGTTAGCAACCAGTCACAGGCCTGGGCGTTAGGGCCGGGGCTGGGCCAACCCTGGGCTTGCTGTGGGGCAACATTTACCAGCTTGCTGGGTCACATCTGCCAAAGACAGGTTCTGCTCATTGTGCCGGATGCGGAAGGTGAGGGCTGGTCCCACCACGCTGCCAAATGGGAGCTGGGTTATTGCTTTTTCCCCCTGCAGGCCCCTGACTGACAGGGAAGCCAGCTCAGGCCCTCTTCACTTTGGAAGATGGGGCTGGAGCAGACCAGGGATGCACCACACAGGTTTCTGATAACAGGCAGATGCTAAGGGAGCGAGCAGGCTGTGTGTGACTGTACCATCCACACAGCTGGGCGCTGCTCTGACCCCAGAGCTGCCTTCCCTTCCTCCCCCGAGTCCCTCCAACAACGGCCTCATCCTGCCACTTTCTAGGTCCTGCTGCCACCTGCCAAGGTGCCAGCCCCACCTGATGTTGATAAAGCTGCCCGAGGACATGTGCACGTGCTCAGCCAAGATCTCCAGCAGCTTCACGCCTGCAGCCAGGCTCAGGGGTCTGGAGGTGGGGAGCAGGCAGAGGGGGGAAGTGGAGACCCTCACACTTTCTTCAGATGCGTTACCTCTAGGGGTACTTCGCTGCCCACCACCTCCCCATTGCCTTCACTTCTGGGTGTCTGCGCTCTGCTCCTGTAGGCAGGGCAGCCCCACCCCCCGCCATCAGACCCCTTACTTCTGGTCAGTGACAATGTAGCCATACTCCTCTGCTGATGGCCGAGCTGAAGGCTGTCCCACTATGATGGGCTGGCTCCGGCCCAGCGGGCTTTTCTTCTCCAGCAGGATGGGTGTAGCTGAGGGGCTGGCAGCCTTGGGGGGTTCCGAGGGGCCAGGGTGCAGCACCAGCTGGACTTTCCTGGAAGTGGGGTTGGCAGTGGGGTGTCCAGGAAGGAACGGTGTGGGAGGTTGAGGCTCCGCTGTGTCTCCACCCTGTGCTTGCTCTGCCACTGTCTGGGAAGAGAGGACGGAGGTGTGGCTCCCAGACGGCGGAGGGGCTGAGAAGAAGGCCCGGCCTGCACTCAGGCTCTCCACAGTGGAGCTTAAAATCTGTTTAGCTTGGGGCCAGAAATTTAGCTCAGTGGTTCCAGCACCTGCCTCTCAAGCGCAAGGTCCTGAGTTCGATCCCAGTAACCACATACAATGCTGGGCGTGGAGACTCACGCCCACCAGCAATCAATACCACAGACCACAGAGTCAGGTGTGGTGACTCACACCTGTAATCCCAGTACTCGGGAGGCAGAGGCAGGAGGATTGCTGAGTTCAAGGCTTGCCTGGGCTACATAGTGAGCTGAGGGCCAGCCTGAACTACAAAGTGAGACCCTGTCTAAAAAAAAAAAATCTATTTAGCTTCCCACACTCAAGGCCCAGTGTAGTGCTGGGTATAGCCGGGACACCAAAAAATGTATGCCAGGGCCGGAGGGTTAGTTCAGTGGTTCTGGCGCCTGCCTCACAAGCGCAAGGTCCTGAGTTCGATCCCCGGTAACCACATATAATGCTGGGCGTGAAGACACGCCCACCAACAATCAACGCCGCATACCACAATGCCGGACGTGGTGGCTCATGCCTGTAATCCCAGCACTCGGGAGGCAGAGACAGGAGGATTGCTGAGTTCGCAGCGGCTTGCCTGGGCACCATAGTGAGCTCAGGGCCAGCCTGAACTACAAAGCGAGACCCTGTCTCAAAAAGCAAAAAAAAAAAAAAAAAAATGTATGCCAAGTGGACAGACCAGTGGATGAATGAATGAATGAATGAATGCATGAGTGAGTGAGTGAACCACAGTCTGTAAATCTACAGAAGAGGTCAGAATGAGAGGAACTTCTGGAACCAGAGAGCTGGGGCAAGACTGAGAGACCAACAGGTAAGCAAAGCCAAAACACGTTAGAAATTCGACACCTAAAGCACAGAGGAGCAGAGTTTCACCAGCTACAGGGGCTCAGGAGCCCGCCTGTTGAAAGAGCACCCTGTGAAAGGTTTGTAATGAAAAGAGGACACTAAGAATTCTGATTTCTAGAGGGAGGCATGGTGGTGCATGCCTGTAATCCTGGCACTTGGGAGGCCAAGGTAGAAGAATCATCATGAGTTCAAGGGCAGCCTGGGCTACATAGTGAGACTCTGTGTCAAAAAAGAGAGAGAGAGAGAGAGAGAGAGAGAGAATTATATTTTAGAGTTCCAGTTGTGCCATCAGCTTGATGCGAGACCACAGGCAATGATGTAATCTCTGGGTTTCAGTTTCCCAAAAAGATGTGGAGAATACAGATTCTAGGCCCAAATCCTAAGATTTAGGTTCCAAGAAAGAGGTACGCCACCATGGGCAGTGACAGATCACGAAGGTGCTGGAAACTCACTTTCTTGATATCAGCTCCAACATTTGCCACTCCTCCTGCAAAAACAGGAAAAACATGAGCCTGGGGAAAGGGTCAAGGCCAAGGTCCACACAATACAGAGGGAGAAGGGGCCAGAGCTCTGATCCTGTTCCACCTGCTGTGGGCTCTTCCTTTAGTCAGTGATCAAGAGCCTGTCAATGGTCCCCTTCTAGGAATGCCCCCACCCCTCTTTCCTTCTCTGTAGAGGTCACTGCTTTATTAACTGCTCCTTGTCACTGGCCTGGCTCTCAAAGCTGTCTTTATGCATGAGGTCCTCAATTCTATCCTCAGTGCTGCAAAAAATGAAAACAAAACCAAATCCAAATAAAACAAAGCCCCTCTTCTCTTGACCTTGACCTCTTCCTCTCCAGGCCACTCCATGTTAGAAGGTGACAAGAGCTGTGAATTGCTGGTCTCCGCTTGGATACTCACCTAGATTTCTTCCTGAACCTCTGGGTATGAGCTGCAGTATGGTCAAGAGGGTGGAGAGCTGCTCAGGGCTCAGCTGGCGCAGCTCCACCCCGTACCCTGCCAGCACTGCAGCCAGTCTCTGCAGAGTCACATCTGCTGGGAGCCAGAGACAGAGCTTAGGGGCGGTGGTGGGATGGACTTGTGGGAGCCAGGTGGGAGGAAGGGGGCCTAGCACAAGACTCTTCTCAAATACTAGGACACTGATGCTTTGCCTTCCCTTGTGCACACTTTGGGGGAGAGACTTCCTGGGCCCAAGACCTAAATCCCAGGCCCACCAAGGACAGTGTGATTCTCCATTTGAAGAGTCTTGCCAGCTCCACATCCCAGGGTATCCCCGCCTACGCTGTCAGCAGACTTTAATTAGAGGTATGAATGACTTTGGGGATAATCTAACAAATACATACATAATCACAGAAACCCCACGGTTACCCTAGAGCAGCCCCAAAAAGCAGGGCAGTGGGTAGTGAAGAAAGTTACCTGGCTGCTCTGCTGGGGAAGGGGGCCTCTCCCCAGGACCCCCTAGGCCCTCCTCCTCATAGCCCTCCGAGGAGTCCTCTGCCCGACTGCTGCTCCCTTGTTCTGGCAGCTTTGGTGCCCTGGACCTGCCAGGCATGGGCAACTCCTGGGCCAGGTAGAGCAGCCCTGAGTCCTGAAAAAGCTTAGCAGGTGAGGGTCCTGGTAGGTCCCTGTAGGAGTGGCCGGGGTGGCTTCCAAACATGCCCTTGGAGACAGTTCTGCTGAAGAGGGCAGGAGCTTCGGCCTTGGGCAGGGGGCCGACACTGACCATCCCTGAGGAGCTCTCTGAGCTCTGGGGGCCATCGCGGGGAGCAAACTGCGGGAGACCAGAGATCTGGGTAAGAGCGGAAGTCATTTGGGGGTTTGGGTCAGGGCCAGAGTGGGGGGCTTACCTGGTGTAACAGGTAGGGCTGCAGCAAGGCAGGCTCATAACTCAGGGCGGGGTGGGGGGGCTGCGGGGGCAGCAGCAGATGCTCCAAGAGAGGGGGCAGCAGTTCAGCCTGGAGAGGGGACAGGGGGGAGCCCGCCCCAGCCCCACCCCCACCGATGGGAGGTCGAGGGAGCCCCTGGGCGGCGGGGGCAGAGCCCGTGGGGGCGCCCTGTAAAAGCGGCTCTCCAGCAGGAACAGGTCTCCTGGGCGTCAAGCCAGCTCTATGGAGAAAAGCAAAGTGTGTGTGTGTTAGTGGTAGTTGTATTGGGCAAGGTTTATGAGGCAGATAAAGTGTGAGCCAGACAGCGTCAGCAGTGTGGAGTAGACCTGACCTCTTATAAATGAGGTAGCCCCAGAGCGGGAGAGGTGAGCCAGAAGGACATGGAGATGGGCCGGAGGTCTGAGCCTGGGTAGAGGCTACTGCCTGGTGTGTGAGCATCCCTAGATCACTGAGATATAGCCGCAAAGGCTAGGGAAGCAAGAGGCTGGATGATATTTAAAATATCAGTACTAGGCTGGGGACTTAGCTCAGTGGTTCTGGCGTCTGCCTTGCAAGCACAAGGTCCTAAATTCAATCCCTGGTAACCATATACCACAATGCAAAGTATGGTGACTCATGCCCACCAGCAATCAGCACCACACACCACAATGCTGGGCATGGTGGCTCATGCCTGTAATCCCAACACATGCAGTGGCAGAGGCAGAGGCAGGAAGTTTGCTGAGTTTGAGGCTGGCCTGGGCTACACAGTGAGCTCACAGCCAACCTAAACTACAAAGTGAGATCCTGTCTCAAAAACAAGAAAAAAGAAAAAAATATATATATATATATTTCTGAAAGTCCTTTTGAAGGCTGTTTTGCTATATCCCCAGTGTAAGCTCAGCTTCTGAGCATGGGGGCAGGCCAGAGAGACCATTCCTGAGCCTCCTTCACTTGTGGTCCAGCCTGCCGGCCTTGGTGTGCCCTCTCCTCTACCCACCAGGAAGACCACAGACCATCAGTCTCAGAACCTTTCGGTGGTTGAGAAAGGCTGCTTACCTATCCCAGGGACGGGGCTCTGGGGAACGAAGCCTGGGGATGCGCTCCATCTCCTGGGAGATCACGTACTGCGTGAGGTCATCATGCCAAGACAATCCTGTTGGAAGGGAAGGGAAGGTGGACTGGGGGCCAGTTATGAAAGTCAGTGAAGATACTCTAGCTCTGTATGGCAGAGGGGCAGTGAAGGAGCCTGAGGATTTGCTGGGTGATCTGAGCTCTCTTTCTTCCGGTACTGGGGAGTAAAACCCTTAATTATATCTCTTTGCTTTTCTGGTTTGTTTGTTTGTTTTGTTTTGTTTTTTGAGACAGGATTTCAGTATGTGGCTCAGACTGGCCTTGAACTTCCTATGTAGTTCAGAATGGCGTCAAACTCACAGAACCCACCAACCCCCCAAGTGGTGGGATTACTACATCCAACTCTTATATGATCCACTGTTGTCAGCTTCTTCTTAACCTGTTAATGTGAGTATTCTCTAGGGCTAAATCTTTGCCTTAGTATTAGAATTCCCTAGGGTTTGATCCTTGGTACTCTTTTCTATATACACTCAATGCTCTGGTTATCTTATCTACCTTCAGGATCTACTACTGTTTACATGCCAAAGAACTGCAATTTTATATCTCTACTCTAGACCCCTCTCTCAAAATCTAATCTCCTATACTTGAAAACCTACTTCACTTAAACTCAACATATCAAAAATTTAACAGCCCCTGCCCTGCACCGGAGTAGATTCTTCTGCAATTTTCTTCATCATCGGGAATAAGAGTATTATTCAGGGAATAATTATTCAGGGAATAAGATCCAGGTGTCACTTGATTCCTCTCTTTGGGGCCACAACCAATACTCTATAATCCTCCTCTCTTATCTGAGGTATTGTAGTAGTTTTGAACGATCTCTGCACTTCAGTCCTTGACGCTCTAGAGTCTACCTACTCTCAGCACAGCTGCAAGTGATCATTCACAGAAGTTAGATCATGATCTTCTCTCACTCAGAGTAAAGTCACTCTCCATACTTCTAAGTTCCCACAGTGATCAGCATCCTTTTCCATTCCTTCTCTGGTTGCGTTATACACTCTTCTTTTCCATCACTCTCTACAGCGTATGGATCTTTTGCCTTACCTGTTCGGTCTGCCTGAAACACTCTTCTCCCTAGATAACCTCATGTACAACTCTTAGACTCACTAAGGTCTACCTTTGTCCCCTGATTTAATACTGCAGATTCCAATCTCACCATTTTTGGTCACTTGATCCCGCTGGAATATGCCACAGAACTTACAATCTTCTCATGTGATATCTCTGATAGTTTAGTGCTTCCTCCTTTATTCTCCCAACATAAACACCAGGGAGCAGAGATCTTTGTTTTACTCCGTAACACAACCCAAACATCTAAAACTATGCTGCCACACAGGAAGTCCTCCATAAGTACTTCTGGAATGAGTGAGTTGGATGCATGGGGTGTTCTGTCTGGAGCCCTAGAATTCACAACTCTGAAACACTCCAGACAGTGGCAGGGAGTGGGGCTGGTCCTAAAAGAAAAGGATGGTGCCATTCCCCAGTGATTTTATCTAGGGCCTCCTCGGGGCTTCTCCAAAGAGTCCAAATGTGAACAGCCAATCTCTAGGGTTCAGTCCCCCCCCACCCCGTCTTGCCCCTTTCTCTAGCAAGAGGTGGAAAATTGAGGTTCCAGAAGTAGGTGTGGTAAGAATGTTCCATGAAGAGAAGTCTCAGGGTCAGGAGGCCCCTCTTTTCCCCACCCGTATCTCTCCCTGTCACTCTCTTTCTGTCCAGTGCATGCAGACCTCACCTCGGGACATGAGTTGCCGGAGCACAGCTTGCAAGCGTTGGAGAACTGGGGAGGTGACTTGCAGAAGGGGCCGGGTGTGCCCCACTCCCACCTGGCACTGTCCAAACAAGCCATCTAAGAGCCAAAAGTGGTGTTATCAGGGGTCTTGGGCGAGAAGCCTTCTAGATCCAGGTCACGAATGAACAGCACTCCGTGCACTTCTCTTGGCTTTAGAGCTCTGCCCTTCTAGACCACTGCCCTGCTGCCCAAGCTTGACCCCTTCTAGGGCCCTTGCATGCTTTTTATGGTACACCCGCCTTGGGGGTCCTATACTTGGGCCTCACTCACCCTGAATACAGACTTCGAGGTGAGAGCAGAGTTTGCGGTCAAACAGACAACCTGTAGAGGGATAGATGAGTGGACGCTCAGACACCCACGCACAGAATGGTCAAGTGGACGGGCAGGGCAAAAAGCGTGGGAGACAGATGGGCCCTTCTTTCATTCTGAGGAAGACTTAAAGGAAGGAAGCATGGGATCTGGTTTGGGTTTTGAAGATCTGACAGTGTGGATCCTTAAAAGCCTCAATTTGCTTAACTGACTGTTGAGGAGCAGCTCTTTATGTGCGAGGAAGGGGAGAGGGAACGGTGTTGGCGGATCCTATGCTGCTGTCTCAGAATTACTGTGGGAGCCTTGGGTCAAAATTGGAGGGAAAAGGTACTCCCAAATCTTCAAAAGCATCCTAACTATAACATCGTGGAAGTCAGAAGAGGAGGAAACTTTAGCATGTCTCTCCTGAGCGGGTGGGGGTGGCGTGTGGGGGTGTCTATGAAGCAGCCTTTCGGGCTGCCCCAGGCCGGCGCTGTCCTCGGTGCTGAAGCCGTGAGCCCGGCGGGGGCAAGGGTTTGTTTGCGTGGAGGGTGACAGAAGTCTCCGCAGGACCGGACCCCGTGCTCCATCTGGCTAACCCAAAGCGTCAGAGGAAGTACTCTGCATTGGCCTCCAAGCCCGAGTGAGGAAAGAAAGCGCCAGATGGCGAGGCTGCGCCCCTTCCCCCACGCGCTACCTTCCCACCCCCACCCACAGCCCGTGAGTCAGCGCTGACTGTCTCTGTCCTCACAGGTGTGAGTCAGCACCAGGCCTAGATGTGGGGAGGGGGACAAGGAGGACCCTAACCTCTTCATCTTCTTCTCTCCCCTCCCCCAGCGGTTTCCCTCTTGTAGCACATCGGATCGCAGCAACTGGCCTCTCTAAGCTTAAAGAGAAACCCTGGCCCCTCGCTCGGCGCAGACCCCTGCTGGGAGCTGGAACCTCCGTGTGCGGGCCCGGCTCCGACGCCCTGGAGACCCCCTGGAGACCACCCGCTCTCCCTCTTCTTACTTCCCGCCCTTCCCCCTCCCGTATTCCAGCGCGGGCCACCACCTCCCCGGCGCCTCAGCCTGACTTGCTCCTCCCCTGGTCTTGTGGCCCGTCTCTAAGTCCCTCTGTCCTCCTGCACCTCCATTCCTCCTGCCGAACCCACAATTTACCCGGATCTTGCTTCTCGTAGGTCCCGCCCGGGTATTTCCAGCCCCTCCTCCAGGCCTACGCCCCTTCCCTTCCAGGCGGCCTCTCACCTCCGTCTCCCAGAGCGCCCCGCTCCTTCTCACGCACCTGTTCTACCTGAGCTCTTACCTCCGGGACGCTGCCCTCCACCCCCACCGAGCTTTTCTCCCGGCCCCATCCCCCCACCTCCCGTTTCCTCCTGACCGTGGGCACTAACGGCGCTGCAGCCCCCCGGGCGGCTGCTCAGCAACAGGAGGCAGAAGAGCAGCCGGAGACCCCCAGGTCCCCCGGGGCTCCCAGGCCGACGCGGGCGCCGCATCCTCCGGGATCCCAGCGCTCGCTCCCCGCCAGAGTCGCAGCGGCGCTGGCCCAAGGCAGCTAGCGGGGGGCCGAGGCGGAGCCCGCCACTCCCCACCCAACTGCTAGGCGGGTCTACGCGCCCCTCTCCGCGCGAGTCCGCCAACCGCAGGCGGGTGATGACGACCTCTCCACCCCCAGCTCTCACGCCTATTTGCGTCAGACGTGGCGTCAGAACCCTGTCTTCGAGGGGGACCTACCCAACCTATGCCTCCTCTCTAGAATTCCCACTTGGCCCGGTCCTCTTCTGACCCGTTTCCTGGTCCCAGGGTTAGCGGGAAGGGTTACAGTTCTCTGGGGGGCCCGGAAGGATACGTGGATCGCACGGTAAAAACCCTAAGATGAGAAGCGTAGAAGTGAATGGAATAAGAACCCTTAAGCTGCCTTCCTTAAAGGAACTGGCGTCATCTTTGGGAGCGAAGGTGGTTAGATGTGGGTGGGATTCCAGAGGCGAAATGCTACTAATAGTATAACCTCGGGCAAGCTGCTTACCTCCCGGGGCGCTGTGAAACTTAATGAGTTAAACTCCCGCGGACCCCTGGGGACGAGGGCGGGCGCACCCATACTAACCACTCGGTTCGCATGAACTGCTTTCTCTTTGCAATGTATTTATTTTTGGTACCTTTCCTTTCTTTTTAAGAATTTATTTACTTTTAACTGACACAGTGGTTGTACATGTTTATGGGACACATTGCGATGTTTCCATACTTGTATACAGTGTGTAATGGTCAGATCAGGGGACCCAGCATGTCTTTCACCTCAGAAATCTTTTCTTTATGTTGGGAACTTCAGAATCTTCTCTTGTAGCTATCTTGAAGTATTGGGCTAATTATGGTTAACCATAGCTATTGTACTGTGCTGTAGAACGTTCTAAGTTCTTCATCCTGGACCCATCTCCATATTCACTTTCATTATTAGCTTTGACTCTCTTGTCCTCTCCCCTCCAAAGCTTTTTTTTTTTTTCCCCCAGTACTGGAATCAAACTCAGGCCTTTGTGTCTCCAAGGTAGGCGTGGTACCACTTAAACTAAATTCCCAGCACAGTTTTTCAATAATCTAATAATCCCAGTGATAAAGTATATGGTACACCAGTCCCACCCCTACCCCGGGAAGGCTTCCTGTGTTGCTGGGACTGGCCTTGAACTTGGAGTCTTCCTGCCTCAGCCTGCCAAAGGCTGGGATTCCAGGCTGGTGGCACTACAACCAGCACAACCCACTTCTCCTCATCCTGACTACTTATCTGGATCGCTGTGTTCCCTCAGCAGGACTGGTCAATGGTCTGGTGTTCTGCTTCCACTCTTGTGACTCAGTAAACTAGAGAGTGAGCTTTCTAGCCTTCAGATTTGATCACTGGACTCTCTTGCTTTCCAGTAAAAGAAAAAAAAATGTGTAGTGAATGCTCATATATTCGTCATCGAGACTTAATGGTTATTGACATTTTGCCATTTGTGCTCCTTTTTAGTATTTAAACAGCAAGTATTGACGTCATGATACTACTATAAATATTTCAATATGCATCTCCAGGAAATAAGGCATAACCACAATAAGTCTCTAACGTAGTTTAATGCTAAATTCATATTTAAATTTCTCAAGCTGTTTTCAAAAATGCCTTTTTCAGCATTATTTTTAGTACTGAGCTACATCCCACCCCCATCTCCTCCTCTGTTTTAGTCAGAGTCTCCCTAAGTTTTTGAGGCTGGGCTCAAACTTACAATCCTGTCGCAGTCTTCCAAAGTGCTGAGGACACAGGTGTGAGCCATCACATTGCACTGAATTATGTTTTTGAATTCTGTTTATGTTAGCACAAGCACACACACATACACACACACAAACACACACACGTGGAAGTGTGCAGGTCACTTTTTCCTTCAAATTCCCTACCTTCTGCACGTGTCAGATTGCTTCCTCTTGGAGTATTCCCCATGTTTATTACATATTTATCACCTGTAGTTCCTGTAAACTGAAAGTTACATTCTAGTCTTTACTAGGTCAGCCTTTAAACACTTTACAGAAAAAAAAATGTGTTTATTTGCATCATTTCTGGAGATGCAGAACATCTGCCTATCTCACTGTTAGTGATATTGGGATCCATCATTGGCTTAAGGGGGCACCATGCAGATCTCCATATGTAAAATTATGTTTTCCTTCATAAGTAAAGCACACATAATCTGTAATGCGACACTCTGGTCCTGTGAAGATATTTGGCTGCCCCTCAACTTTCCACCTAGTGGTTTTTGCCATTCATTAATGATTCTTGATGGAATTCTTTCATTAAAAGTTGTGAAATAGTGATTTTTCTCAGTCTATCATTCCTTTTCCACATACTAGCTGATATTTCATAAAAGAACTTTCTGTTATTACCAGAGATGTAAGGTATTATTAGTTATTACTCTTCACTCATTTGCAAAGTAGTGAGTTGCAATAGTTATCTCTAATAGTGATAAACAAATATGCTGAGTAAACCCAGAGCCTCCAACTGAGATACATTCTCCAAACCTTTTTATTTTTTGAGACAGGATCTCATTAAGTTGCCCAGGCTGGCCTTGAACTTGTGATCTTCCCATCTCAATTTTCCAGGGAGTTGGAATTAGATATGCCCAAACAGACCAAACAAAAAAAAAATGACTTTTTTTAGTTTACTATTTAAATAATTGATATGTATCTGTCAATCCCAGTAATAATTCTTTCCAGTATTCACATTATCCCAGATTAAGCCAGTGAAACATCTTTTCAACTGGCTCCAGTGTCCCTTTGAAACCTCCCAGTGATAATTAAAATCTCCAAGACATATCACGTTCATCTTTTTTATTCACTATCCAAACATGGGTGAGGACAGTCCTTCCAAGAAATACAGTAGATTTTAGTAAAGACTAATTTTACAGACCACCATTGACTGTTTGGGGCAATAATGGCTATTCTCATTAAACAGAGCTAGGATAGTGAGACACACACACACACACAGACACACTGAGATTTTTCAATTAAAATTTATGGTAGTTTTTACTGAACTTTTGATTTTATACATGTACCTTTTTACTCTTATATTGAAAACCTTGGTTCCGATGGCATTGATACAATCACTTGTATGTTTAACCCTGCAACATACATAAAACAATCCACACAAAATAATACAAATATTACTCTACATAATAAAACAGTGAATACAGTTTAGGTTTTCTGGGAGTTTATTTTGCCTTTGAATATAACCCCTGGGAACTCACAACCAAAACAATACATTCTAAAGTCACTTGAAGCAATCTGTTTGTTTGTTATGATTATCAATTTGATATATAATTAAGTTTGGTTTCAGTTTTAGAATTTGTTTTAAAATTCTTCATATAATTTTATTTTAATGTTTCATTACAAACTCAAGATTAGGGGCCGGAGGGTTAGCTCAGTGGTTCCAGCGCCTGCCTCGCAAGCGCAAGGTCCTGAGTTCGATCCCCGGTAACCACATATAATGCTGGGCGTGGAGACTCACGCCCACCAACAATCAACACCGCATACCACAATGCCGGGCGTGGTGGCTCACGCCTGTAATCCCAGCATTTGGGAGGCAGAGACAGGAGGATTGCTGAGTTCGCGGCGGCTTGCCTGGGCTCCATAGTGAGCTCAGGGCCAGCCTGAACTACAAAGCAAGACCCTGTCTCAAAAAACAAAAAACAAAAAACAAAAAAACCCCTCAAGATTATATAACAAGATCTACTTGGGAAGTCTTGTCTGCCCATTCTATAATTCCTCCTGAAATCTTTGCCACTTCATCATATTTCTTTTCCTTTTTTCTTTTTTCTTTTTTTTTTTTTTGTGTGTGTGGTACCAGGGATTGAACTCAGGACCTTGTTCTTTCCAAGAAGGCACGGTGCTGCTGAGCTACATCTCTGGCCCTATTTTCATCTTTAAAATTCTGTAAATTGGGCCAGAGGGTTAGCTCAGTGGTTCCAGCGCCTGCCTCGCAAGCGCAAGGTCCTGAGTTCGATCCCCAGTAACCACATATAATGCTGGGCGTGGAGACATGCCCACCAACAATAAACACCGCATACTACAATGCCGGACGTGGTGGCTCACGCCTGTAATCCCAGCACTTGGGAGGCAGAGACAGGAGGATTGCTGAGTTCACGGCGGCTTGCCTGCGCACCATAGTGAGCTCAGGGCCAGCCTGAACTACAAAGCAAGACCCTGTCTTCAAAAAAGCAAAAAAAGAAAAAGAAAAAAAATTCTGTAAATTATGAAGCATAAGAGATAAATGTTGCAAAATGAAAAATTAATTGCTTAATAAATTATCATGAACAGTCATGAAACGAGTCAAAATTAGAATATTTCAAGCACACTATCTGACTTACCATGCCCCAAGTCACTACCTTTCCCCCAAAATAACCATGATGCACTCTTTTGTTGACCATGTTCCTTTGCTTTTCTGTATGGTTTTGTAACCTAAACATGCACCCCTAACTATTGGTGGATTTTGTACTATTTCTGATCATGGGTTATCATGGTCTTTTAACCTTGATCTTCAGTCTGACTGGATGGGATTTTTTTTTTTTTTTGACAGGGTCTGGCTGGTCCTGAGCTCACTCTGTAGCCCAGGCAAGCCTCGAACTCAGCCGTCTTCCTGCCTCTGCTCCTGAGTGCTGGGATTACAGGTGTGAGCTACCACATCTGACAATGTGACATGTGGTACTGACTGCTGGTGGGAATGGGTCTCCACACCCGATATTGTTGTATGTGGGTACCAAAGATTGAACCAGGGACCTTGCACTTGCTAGGCAGGCACCAGAGCCACTGAGCTAAATCTCTGGCCCTGGATGGGATTTTTAAACTGGTGAATTGAGATAAATTTTGTTTCTCCATAGAAAGCGTAAGCATTTGATGTCTCTCTGGCTTTATTTAGTTTCTGTAGTTTTGGGTCAATTCAATACTATTGGTGAAGAAAATACAAAGAGTTTAAGAGAATCACTTTAGTTTCATTAAAAATCATTTTGGTCTCCATTCTATAGCAGCAGCTCAACTCCTTTTTTATTTTTATTTTATTTCTTGAAACAGGATCTCACTTGGTAGTTCAGACTGGCCCCAAACTCACTATGTACCTCAGGCTAGCCTCAAACTCACAGCAATCTTCCTGCCTCTGCCTCCCGAGTGCTGGGGTGACAGGCACAAGCTGCCATGCCCAGCATTTCAATTTCTTAATCTTGTACCTAGAGTCAATTATTGTGGTTAATATTCATGATATCTATATTTGTCTATGGGCTCAGTGGTGAGAAGAACTGCAAGAGACCAGGTGGTAGTAGTCTTGGCTTCCAGTGTAGCAATATCCTGAATATATTTTACTAAAGCAATGGGAAACAAATACTCCTTTAGATATATTGAGGTATTGAAATTAGGAGATCACTCTGATCTTCATTCCTTGGATGTAGAACCCTTGGGAATGAAGAAAGCATTCTGTACATCCGATAATGACAAGTTAATATTGCCCAAAGCATTATGGGCAGGAAAGACAAATCCATACCTCAGAATTTAAATCACTGCCCCCTTTTGTGGGGAAAGGAATTTAGAGGGATAATCTGCTGCCGGCTTGATGATGTGCCATACTGAGGATTCAACACTCTCCTCTGATTGGGAGATTAGCCTCTAGGGGTGGTTATTGACAGGTGATTACCGAGGAGGGAAGTCCATGCTGTTTATCAGTGACACTATATCCACTGGTTCATGGGCCCACTGAGAAACCACCAGGATTTTTGGGGAAAGAAGCAATGGATACCCACAGACTGGGTCATTTCATAAACTTGATTTTTTTTTTTTTTGAGACAGGGTGTCGCTTTGTAGTTCAGGCTAGCTCTGAGCTCACTATGTAGCCCAGGCAAGCCTTGAATTTAGCAATCCTCCTGTCTCTGCCTCTGGAGTGCTGGGATTACAGGCGAGAGCCACCACGGCCGGCACTGTGGTATGTGGTGCTGATTGCTGGTTGATTGCTGGTGGGTGTGAGTCACCACGCCCAGCATTGTATGTGGTTACCAAGGATCGAACTCAGGACCTTGTGCTTGCAAGGCAGGAGCTGAAACCACTGAGCTAACCCTCCGGCCCCATAAACTTGATTTTTTTTTTTTTGAGACAGGGTCTCGCTTTGTAGTTCAGGCTAGCTCTGAGCTTACTATGTAGCC
>PVIC010011498.1:24962-41444 GCA_004025085.1 Thryonomys swinderianus | reverse complement strand
TATGTTTGGACCATGTTTGGGAGACTGAGTCTCCCGCAGCTGCTTTTTGCTAGCATTTTAGGAATTGCTGGAGGAATATATATTTATCAACCAATATTTGAACAATATTCCAAAGATCAAGAGACATTGAAAAAGAAACTGGAATTAACAGAAAAATCAGAAGAGAAGAAAAGTTAATACTACACGGGGTTGAAGTGTTACAATTGCACAAAGCCCCGTTAGATTTAACATTAACTATCAAGAACCTAGCAAAAACTTAAAAAAAAAAAAAAAAAAGAATTCATTGTAGGCCTCCCATTTCTGTTTTCAGGCTACATGGGTAAAAGGAGCACAATCCACCTGAACACTGCAGTCCCCTTCCATAAGCGTTAATTGTAAAATTCTCTTAATTTCCTTCCAGAAAGAAAAAAATAAACTGACATCAACAAAAGATTAGTACAGAAAGCATTACGGTTTCAATCTAAAATGTCCCCCAAGAGTCTCACATTCAGAGGTGCAGCCCAGGCAGAAGTAGCAGGTCCCTGGCAGCGCGAGCTGGGCGGCTGTGCAGAGCTGTCTCCCCGGCCGCCCCTCTCTGCTTCCCAGCCCCGTGTGGTACGCAGCCTTCCCTCCCTTGCTATTCTGCCATTCTGTTTCTGCTGTGGCGCCGACCACGGACCGAATCTGCTGGAACTGTGAGCCAAAATAAACTCCTTCTCCTTTAAATTACGAGTGTTGAGTATTTTGTCCCAGCGTTGGGAAAGTGACCCTACGGGGCGCTTCCCGAGCCCCTTTCTGTTTTACTCACATTCTTGACCCCGTCTGCCTAGAGGCCCACTTAGGGGGACTAAAGCTCAGGCCCTTCTACTCTGGGGCCACCTGCTGCTTCGAGCTGCACGTTCCATCTGTTCCTACAGAGAATCAGCTCTGAGCTTGATTTTCTCGAACTATTTTTTCTTTCACTCTTCTCTGTCACTTTCTTTATGCTTCCCAGAGTCACTTGCTTTTCAAGTCTGTCACCTTGACGCTTGGCTACAACCACACCCCTAGAGTCACTTGTTTTTATCCACCTGGTTGTGGCCTTCACTTAATTCAGGTGTCTGTCTCCCCCCATGACACAGGTAAATCTTACCAACCGTCTAATTGGTATAATCTTGCTTCCTTTGTTAGCAACTTGCTTAGACATGTATACCTCACTCAGTTTCAATATATGGTTGTGGCCAGCCAGGGACTTAGGAAAAGTGAACCTCTTGGTAAAAAAGCACAGAGGAGAAAAGGTCCTCCCGCTGTTGGGCATTGTGCTCTCTGTGTGTTTTGCCTGGGACTCCAACAGTCATCTCTGAGGCCCCAGGGAGCCTCCAGTGACAGAGTTAGTGACACCTAAGGAACCAGTTGGGGAAAGACTTAGGTTCTTAATGAGCCAGTAGGTCAACACATTAACCGCCCCGGTGCTACCTCTCCGCAGATGTCTTGGCATGCAGAGTAGCAGAGCTTTCTCTTTGCTAAAACAGTCCGCCTTGGCATGGGGAGGCGCCACGCGTTGCCTCTCTGATAGGGAGAGCCACATCCTTTAGTAAGAGGACTATACAACAGTGATTACGGAGATGAGGGGCTCGTTATCTTTATTTGGTCATAAACATTATAGATATATAGATATATATATATGTAATCTCACTGTCTACCATAAATTTGTTTAATGAAAATAAAAAAGAATGAATGCACAGTATAGTCTGTATGTACTAACTGCTTTTTCCGAGCTCTAGCTCCATATCACATGTATAAACTTGCATCTTGGAAAAGCCCATCCCAACCTCTGTAAATTACTTCCTTGGAATCACATGATGAGAAGGGACAACGACACTGGCGTCCTCGTGTTAAATTCCATGTGGGGGCCAGCCTTCGTGAAATACAGAAGAAAGAGAGAGAAAGAAAAGGAAAAGAGAGAGAGAGAATGAGACAAAAGAGGAAGGAAGAAAAAAGGAAGGCACCTGGTCTTTGGCATATTCCAGAAACTGGTTTAAATCTATCAACCCATGGGTTGAACCAACTAAACTCTTTATTATTCATAATGTTCCAAAGCAGTTACCACCGCTTATTATTATAAAATGAGATCTAGGAGGGAAGATATGTTTTGAACTTTGTAGGACCTTTTCAGATAATCAGCTGAATAGAACCTCAATAGAATCTCGCACATAAAAATAAGACAGCTACAAGACATTTAAAAGAACCCCTACAGATATGCATAATTTAAATCATTGTGATATTTTTAAGTTTCAGACATTCTTAAATCTCTGAATCAAAAGCATAATAACCATTAAATATCTCAATTACATTCTTAAATATTTATTCGTGTAGTATTTGCATCATGGAGGGCTTTTAATTCACTTTTAGAAGTTAAATTTCGACCTGGACTACATTCTCACTGTGTTATTCCTACAGTCTAATTAAAATAGTGAAACTCTGGTTGATTTTATTTTTTCCCAGCTCTAGCCCTAGCCTTATCTTGGTAAGGGCTAGGATTCCTTCTGGAGGTTAATAGCCCTCTCTCAGGAAACCTGTAGATGGACACAGCAAAGATTCTGCTTCCATTTTTTCTTGCCAATTTGGATATGCCATGTACAACCTCACTGATGTATAAAACATCAGTACAAAATGCAGTCTAAAACATCAGTACTTTTTGCCTGCGTAGACCCTTTTTATGATGAGCTGAGATGTTTTTCCACAGGCAAAAGTTTCATAAAGTGAAACTATACAAAATAAAAACCAAAATAGACAATTTAAACAGAAACTTTGCATTCAGATTTTTTACAGCTTCCTACATAAAAAACTAAGATGCTGTGAAATCTCTGAGAAAGTAAAAAACTAGAAGGACACTTTTGAGAAAGCCTGAGGATGTCTAAATTACAGAGTGGTGCATATGTGAAAATTTGATCATTATGGATCATGTTATTAAAGAGGCTTCTGCCCTGAATTCCAGAATTGTATCCACTATTAACATATTTTCATGGTAATGGTAATGAAAACACACTTCGCCCAGTTCTGTTAAATGGATATACTGATGGACAGGAATCATGATGTTAAAAACAAGTAACCTCTGCAGAATTTCTTTGTATAATAAGTATCTAATTCAGTAAACATTTTTTTTTTTGGAGATAGGGTCTCACTTTGTAGTTCAGGCTGGCCCTGAGCTCACTCTGTAACCCAGGCAAGCCTCAAACTCAGCAATCCTCCTGTCTCTGCCTCCCGAGTGCTGGGATAACAGGCGTGAGCCACCATGCCTGGTTTCAGTAAACATTTTGAGACTATGCACATATAACATATTTTTATTGCTATTATAGTTTTTCATTTACAAGTATTCAGAAATTCATGATAGCAGTTTGTGTATGTTGGAAAATACAGAAATTATGAATTTCCTTGTAAAATAATGAAAATAAATATTTCTGGCACTTATCTTTTATCTCTTTTTTTAGTTTTTTTTAATTTTTAGTTTTTTTGAGACAAGGTCTTGCTTTTGTAGTTCAGGCTGGCCCTGAACTCACCATGTAGCCAGGCTAGTCTCAAACTCACAGCAGTCCTCCTGCCTCTGCCTCCCAAGTGCTGTACTCACAGGCGTGAGCCGCCACAGCCGGCTTATCTTCACTTTCATTGGGGGGCAAAGGACGTGGGTTTAGATTCACCCTATCTCATAGATCTCGGTTTATACCCCGACCCTATTACCTACCAACCTATAATGCCATGAAATGTATTAATATTTAATATAATCTTCATATAGAAAATGAAGAAGACCACAGCTCCCCAAACTCCTGTCTGTGATAAGACTTTTCACAATGGATCGTAGTCACCTAATATGAACTTTATAATTTGTCCCTGTAAATAAAACAAGAAACGACTAGCAGATTGGTGTCCTACAGTTCTGAGTCTGTCTGCGGGTCCGGGCCCCGCAGGCCAGCAGACGAGCGCGGGGACGCCCGCCCCGGGGTGGGCCACGCCGGCTCCCCGGCTGAGGCCTCGGGGCAGCAAACGGAGAAGCTCCGCCCGTCGTGCGGCCCCGGGGCAGCGTCCCGGCCTGGGCCTCGGCGGCGCTGCGCCCTTGACCCCTCTGGCTCTTTGCCCGTCATCTTCTTGGGCTGAGCAGCTGCCTGAAGCTCCGGCCTCTGACTTGTCCACGGCCGCCGCTCCGCTCTGCCTACCTACAGTCCATGCGCTTCCCTCTGATTCCGCCCCGCTGGGGACGCCCACGCCACCTACCCGGTTATTCGCCCACTTCTCCCAGCCCGGGAGAGTTTTCTGCAGGAAGGGGAGCGAGGAGCTGTTCGGACTTTCAGCCTCCAGCCTGCAGTCACACCATTTAAGTGACCTTCACGGAGGGTGAGCTGGGATGTTGTGTTTAAGATTTCCAAATGATTTTTAAATCATGCCAAGTAAAGAGCCCTTGCTTTTAAAGCTTTAGGACAATATTGGCACAGAAGAAGCATGTTAAATAAAATGAATGAATAAATCCCGTCAGTGAGGAATGAATGATGTCACAGACCATATCTACTATCCATCTATCCATCTTCACACAGCGAGCCTGTGAGCTGGTAGACAATGAGAAGGACATGTTGGTTTTCTACCCTCATCTCTGCTAACTTTCATATTCCTCAGCATGTATTAAGAGCTCAGCGTTATGCTGAGGTAGAGTAACATCTAAAAAAAGAGAAAAAGGAGGCCAGAGATTTGGCTCAGTGGTTCCAGCACCTGCCTAGCCAGCACAAAATCCCTGGTTCGATCCTGGTAACCATACACAACAATACTTGGCATGGTGACTCACACCCACCAGCAATCAATGCCACATACTACAGTGCTGGGTGAGGTGGCTCACACCTGTCATCCCAGCACTCGGGACGCAGAGACAGGAGGATTGCTGAGTTCCAGGCTTGCCTGGGCTACAGAGTGAGCTCAGGGCCAGCCTGAACTACAAAGCGAGACCCTGTCTCAAAAAAAAAAAAATGTTCTCTTGTAAATTAAAGATTTTGAGTACATTCATATAGTAAAAATAGATTAGAGTTTGCTCTTTAAAAAGAAGCATATTACCCATGACAGACAGTCTCAGTGAGAGACATCCGTGTTAATACTCCTTCATTTAGTGGGTGATCATTCCCTGTAAACTGCTGCAAGTAGCCATTGCAAATGCAGTGAGAGTTCTTTCTAACTTTTCCCCGAAGTGTAGGTTAGACAGGGTTTCTTTGCCTCCCTGGCCTAAACAATGATGGGTCACCTGGATTCCACAAGACGAACCCAGAGACTCACATTTTTGAAGCTGAAATATTTATGAGATTTATTCTGAAAAACCCTTCAACATAAGAAACAGCATAAAAGTATCAGAAGGGCCCAAGTTTGATCCCTGGTACTGCAAAAAAAAAAAAAAAGTATAAAAGTATTTATTTATTTTCATATTACTCATTTATACACATTGGTAATTTAATATCCATTAAATGTTTTCCTGGAAATACAATAACATGTAAAAGGAAATACAGAAAATTCTGTATGAGAACTAGTAACAATTAGTATGAAAGCACAATAAAAATCAATAAGTATATTTAAAAGGCCAGAACATAAAATCAGCCACATATTTGAGTGGTGAATGTTCATGGCTAACACATATATACAGTAAGCTGCTATATCTGTCCTGTACAGCCACTGTCTCCATGGACTGCAATTTGCACCTCTTACTATGCAGTGGTGCTGTTCAGATACCTAGAATTTTGAGACTGATGGCTGATACTAGACTTAATTTAGCAACAGAGCTTGTGGGTAGATTTTTCCCCCTCTATTAAGTTTATTGGTGCATTTTAGGAACACACCACGAGCACATTTATCACTGAGAGTTTGTGCCTGCACTTGGTACCTTGATTCTTATATTTTCCCATTCCCCTGCCCTCCCTACCACCCTTGTGAGTAGATTTTATGGAGTAAGCTACAGGATAGATTCAAAGTTCTTCTGATAAATGTATAATTAGAAATGATCTACTCATAACTAACAAAGTACACAAGACACACACACGTGGATACCCACGGGCAGCATTTACTTTGCACCATAGTAAAAGAACGTAAAAATCACCGTTCAAGCTTAAACAATACAAAATGATCTTAATAACCAACTGAAAAGCTACAGTGGTAGATCACTCAAATATTTAAAGAATTAACACTAAATTCTCTCAAACTGTTCCAGAAAGTGAAGAGAGAATTCTTCCTAAATCATCCCTTGAAACCAGGATCATCTTGATGCCAAATGCATCGCAAGAAAACTACATACCATCATATCTCTTGTAAATATCAATGTAAACATCTTTTTCACACAAAACTGTTCTATTTATCACAGTTAAGATACTTTTGAACATATACAAAATTCCAAAATAACATGTTTTTCAAAAAGATATTTATATAAGATTTTATCAATATATATTGACAAGATAAAACAATAACATGTTCAATCACTTCCATTCCACTGAAAATACCAATAGCATATCTCACAGAATTAGAAAAGACAATCCTAAAATTCATTTTGAACTAGAAAGTACCTAGAATAGCAAAAGCATTTCTGGACAACAAAGGTAAACAGAAGGTATCACAATCTCAACTTGAAATTACACTACAAAGCTATTGGAATTAAAATAGCATGGTACTAACCAAACAATAGAGCTGAGGATCAATAGTACAGATTTAAAATGCAAAAACAACTCCAGACATACTCAGCCCACCTTATATTTGACAAAGAAGCTGAACATCTTCACTGGAAGAAAGACAGACTTTTTATTAAATGGTGCTTGAAAAACTAGATTTCTGCATGCCAGAAACTAAAACTAGATCTTTCACCAATCACTAGATTAAAATCAAAGTGGATTGAAGTTCTAAATATTAAAACAGAAACACTAAATCTTCTGAAAGATAGAACAGGTAGAACTCTTAAAGACATTGATATAGGCAAAGACTTTATGAACAAAAACCCCAAATACAGGAAATATTGCAAAGAATCAACAATTGGTATCACATCTTATTAAAAAGCTTTTGCACAGTAAAAGAAACCCTCCAACTTGTGCTCTGTAAAGAGAAAGCCCACAGAGTGGGGAAAAGAATTTCCAGTTGTTCCTCAGACAACAGACTAATATCTAGAATATAAAGAGCTGAAAAAATCAAACTCCCTATATCTAGATTCAGTCCAAAAATGGGCATCTAAAATTAGCAGACATTTCTCAGATGAAAAAGTATAAATGGCAAGTAAATATATTAAAAGCTATTCAATAGTACTGGTCTTTCTAGAGATGCAAATTAAAAGAATGCCAAGATTACACCTCATTCCAGATAAAATGGCTATTATCAATAAAATGGAGTATTACTCTGCCATAAAGAATGATGAGATTGACTCATTTATACTCAAATGGACATACCTTCAGCACATACTCATAAGTGAGATAAGTACATCACAGATGTATAAATATTTTCTCTTTTCTCTGGTATGAGAAACTGAAGTTATAAATATGTTCTAGAATGCATGATCAATATTGTGAAATAGTAAATATTCAAAGGGAAATGGGATTTAGAGGTAAATAATGAAGAAAGAAAAAATGATGGTTAAAAAAGGAAACAAAGCTTATAGGGGCAGGGGATGGTAGGGGAAAAGAATTAATTTGTGTCATATACTGGTACAAATTCTCAGTGTGGAGTGTAATTGTGCTGTGTATATATAAGGTACCAATAAAAGGCACCAATAAATAAATAAATCAAACAACAATAAATGCTAGTAGGGTTGTGGGGGAAAAGAACCCTTCTCCGGCTGGGTGCGGTGGCTCACATCTGTCATCCCAGCACTCGAGAGGCAGAGACAGGAGGATTGCTGAGTTCCAGGCTTGCCTGGGCACCATAGTGAGCTCAGGGCCAGCCTGAACTACAAAGCGAGACCCTGTCTCAAAAAAAAAAAACTAATTAAATAGTACTAGTTTTTGCAGGATGTAGTTGATCTGAGTAGCTCACAAAGGTAGAGTTGCTCTTAGGAGAGGACGAAGAAGGTGACTTGTGGCCATTTGGCTATTTTTGAGGAATGCTGCAAACTCTTCCTGCCTAAAATAGCTTTTCCATCTGCCACCTACAGTCTTAAATTCCAATTGCACCACTGAGGTGTATTGCTGGGGACCTTAAGAGGGACTCCCCCAGCTTCTTTGGAAGAACAAGCAAGTGACTTTTAGCATTTATTAACTTTTTAAACCCTTGGCATTGATCACTTTATCAAGTGGTGACAAGAAAGGTGACATGAGGAGTTCCTCAGATGAAAGAGCCTAAACCTTTAGAATGTCTCAAGGAGAATGACCGAAACCTGTGTCCAGGGTAGCGGAGTTAGAAGAGCAGTAACCGGTGACAGAACACTCTAGGCACGACATGACTCACACTTGCTCTTCGTAACAACACGTGCCATAATGTCACTGTGGGTACCCCGTGACATGATGCTTGGTCATCTGACCCTTCCCCCAACAAGACAAGTTCCACGTTAGAGCCATGGCTGTAACGTGGCGTCTCTCCTGGCTTGTGGGGCAAGGAGGCATGGTTAACCATGAGTGTTAGTCTGTAAAGACCCACTTAAGGAATTCTCATCTAAAATCTAGAAGCTGGGCTGGGGATTTAGCTGAAGTGGTACCGTGCCAACCTTGGATGCCCAAGGACCTGCGTTCGATCCCTGGTACCACACACACACACACACACACACACACACACACAGTCTAGTAGCTAAACACAGAAGTTCAGAGGACACTGTTGATCTTTCCTGACGATATGAAAATACCAATGCCCCCGTGTTGTGCAGTGAGACAAAATTATACCCCAAAGCGAGCTTCCCATGTGATCCAAGAGACAGATCCTGGCCTTTTTTATACTGCCCCAGTTTTAAACTCACTGTAACTAAGATTTCTATCTCACCAGACTCTATTTTCCCCAAAAGACATTATAATGAAATCCTCCCCAAATTTTAATAATGGTATGAAAAGAAAGAGAAGGGAAAGAAATCCACTAAACCAAAAACTGTGGTTATGTATGCGCAGAGGAATACGATGAGAGGGGAAAAGTGAAGAGAAAAAGAAACTTGTATTCCATATATTTTATTACTGTGTGATTTTGCTTACAGTGATCATATATTCATAAATCCTCTTAATAATTGACATTAGTAAAATTTGCATTTGAGTTTGCTAACTAAAAGACGTCTGTTTTCAGATTTGGAATGAAATACAAAGAAGGAAGACAGGACCGTTCCCGTGGCCTACTTAAGTGCTGACCACACGGAGAAAACGTGCGCCCTGTAAATGTCCTCACTGCCTGGATGAAGCTTAGGAACAGTGCTCAAATGATCTGAAACCAAGCTGAGTGAAAATGCAAAACATTCCAATTTTTGTTAACCTCCCTCCCAAAGAAAATGAGCTTCTGCTGTTCTTGAAAAGTGTCCTAAAGATACAGGTTGGTTACGCCGCGCCCCTGGACCGGCTCGCGCCGGTAATAAATGGCTTTCTGAGCGGTTTGAGGTAAAGCTCTTATGTAAATGGGACTTACATAATGCTCTTTAAGCTAGAACTTTGAAGACAGTGTGCAGTAGGCATCCGAAATCTGTCTGTGCTGCAAACGGCTTGCGAAAACTGACGGGAAACTAGCCAGGAGGCAGTGCAAGCAAACAGGAGGGACGGTCACGGTGCGAGTTTCTCGTGACTTAGCCAAGTTTCGGCCGCGACCGAGACTCCAGAGGAGCCGGCCGGGTGCGCCGACAAGGCCGCGAGCTAGCCCGGCCTCCCAAGTGGTCCGGAGCCCGACTGCTTAGAAGTTACCACGGGGCTGTCCCGGGCTCGGGCGGCCAGCTCACTGCGCTCCGGGGTGCCCGTCCCAGGCCAGGTGCTACCGCTTTTCCGGCTTCCGAGGGGGTGGCCGGCCGGGAGCCGGGCAGGGCCGGCGGGGCGCGGGGCGGGGCGGGGCGTCCGGCGGGCAGGGCAGCGGGGAGAGCGGGCTGCCGCCCCTGCGCCCCTGCGCCCCCGAGCCCGGCCGAGCCCCGGCCCCGCAGCGGCTGCACCGCGGGTCTGTGCGCTTTGCGGGAGCAGCGCGTCTCCGCCCAAGCCGAGCTCCTCATCAGAGCGCTCCCCGTGCGCCCCAGAGGCGGGGAGGGGCCCGCGCCCAGCGCGCCCGATTCCAGCGTGGCCAGCGCCGGCCAGAAGCCCCAGCGGCCCCTCTCCTGGCTCCAGGGCCCCGTCCCGCAGCGCGGGGAAACCGAGGCACGGGGCCCGCAGCCAGCGCGCTCCGGCGGCCTCCCGCCGCCCCGCCCGCCGAGGCCCGGCCGGGCCAGCCGCCTCCCGCGTCCGCGGCCCGAGCGCGGCTGCGCGGAGACGCCGACGCGTGCAAACTCCGGTCCGAGCGGCCCGCGTCTGCCCGGCCCTCGGGGAAGCCGGGTGCGGAGGAGGGCGCGCTCGGGGCGGGGGCATCCGGACGGAGCTCCGCGCCTCGTCACCAACCAGACCGCCGCGCGGCCCTCCCGCGAGTCCTGGCGCCGCGGCCCCGGCCGGGCGGAGCGGGGGGCCCTGCTCCCGCCTCCCCTGCTCCCCGTCAGCAGCAAGTCTCGCGGGCGGCGCCTCCGCCCCTCCGCGCCCACCGCACCCGGCTCGAGCGGGGCGGCGGCTCACACCCAGCCCGGGGGCGTCGGGGCACCCCTGGCGCGGGGCGGCGACCCTCTCCGGAGCGCTTCAGGAGGCCCCGAGGCTGCCTTCCTGGCTTCCGGTAGTGCTCCCCCTCTGAAGAAAACTGTCTTTTAAAAAATTTTCCGTTCCAAGCACAACAGGTGAGGACAAGTTTCGACTTGGCACTTCAAGCTTAGGCGTCTTTTTTTTTTAGACAGTAAAACGCTCCACGTTGCGTTCTGACGGGACTCTCTGGACTTCGGCTATTTAGGTTTGTTGGCCCGAGACTACCAGCGGCCCAGCCGGGTTTAGAGTAACTGCGGCTGCTGCCTGGGGGCCACCCGGAGCCCTCGGGCCTGCGGACGGTCAGCGCCAGCCTGTGTCACAGGACCTCGAAGAGAGCCGGCGAGCGGTGGGGACGGTCACGGGACACCCCCACCCTGACCTCATACGAGGAGCAGCCTCAGCTCCTGACCGCCTGCACTTGGCATTGTGTTCCTGAAAATTAAAATAGAAATTGTTTGATGTATGAGGAGACGTTATCTAATTAGGGCGTAAGAAATTTAATCTTTCCACCACGTAGGTCATATAATTAATGTTAATTTAACGCCTAAATTCTCAGTCATTAAGTTTTATTCTTTTAAATGCATCTTGGCAGGGGCTTCCGACCCATGCACTGGATTCTACTGGATGTGAGAACATTGTTGGTCTTCGGATGACTCATCGCGAACCTTTCCCATCCCAATGGCAGGATCACATCATGTATGCATTATTAAGCCACATAATTGAACGGTCCATAGTTTGCATATCAGACTATTAAAATAATGTGTTTTGCTTTTCTCTGAACACGTATTGTTCAAGTCTCTGCGAATATGTGGTGATTCTGATAATTATCTCCAAATTACTGCAAATGTTCTCTTCATTAACATGATTTCTTTCAAGCATTTTTTAAAATGTGAATATCATTAGGAATTAAGGAACTTCTTACAAAGTTCTATGAACTTTTCTTTCAAGGAACTTATCTTTGGAAAGGAAATGATATATTTTTTAAATGGAGAGAAACAAGAAGAGCTTTTCACAGTGCCTTTCAAATGACTTCTTGGACCAAATGAAAGTTTTTCTCTGCGGTCTTTCCACGAAGCTTGTAAGCAACAGACAGAGACACAAAGAGAGAAACTAAAGGTGGGAGAAAGGGAGGTGAAGCTTTAACAGCCACTGGGGAAAAAGAGTGTTTTAAGGTTGCTTTGGGGTGGGTAACCTCACAAATTACATCCTGTTTTCCTTACTAGGTTAAACTGTATTTCTCCATCTTAAAATTACTAGCTCAAAATTGTCTGAACCCAACAGTTAGCCATCAACTAAATATAGTTATCCCCCACCTTTGGTAGTATAAATACACTACTGGAGAAATGATAAACCCTAAGGGCCGTCATTACAACCTTCCCTCCACACATTTTTCAAAGGTGAATAGCAAAACACTTTTTTTTAAACTGCACAAGAATCTCTTGATATTACTTTTAAGTAAAGTTTTCTTCAAATGACTTCTAAACTTTCAGTATATGGCATCCTGCCGCGGTACTGGCGCTTCCCCCTTGACAACTGTGGGTGTCCGCGGGTCCCTGTCCTCCGAGGGAGGCTCCGACTCGGGATCCCTGGCTTCAGCTCCAGCGCAGAGGGGATTTCAACCCCGGGAAATGTCTTCGGAGTTTCACAAAGTTGTAGGATTTTTCTTAAACAGAACGGGGAGTGGGGCTGCAGGGAGCCAGGCGAGGCCGCGGCAGCCCGGCCAGCCCTGCTGCTCCTGCCCGGCGCCCCCGCCCCGCCTTGATCCTCGCCGGGCCCTCTGGGCCCCCGTCCCGAGCCCGCGGGCAGCTCTCGGGGCAGGAGCGCCAGGCCCCCGGCGGCACTTTTATTTTGGCTGCGGGAAGGGAGCGCCGCTCCCAGGCCCAGGGGAAGCGAACTGAGCCCTTCTGTTCGGATTTCCCTCCTCGCTATAGCAACCAGCGGCGTCCGGACAAAAATGCGCCCTCCCTGGACAATGGCCCGGCCTCCTGCTCCTGGCCCTCGTCTTCCTCCCCCGGAGGGCGGCCGGGACCTGCCGGGGCGCCCCGTGGCCGGGACTCCCCCACCCCTTGCCGGGCTCCCCTCCAGCGGCTTCGCCAGAGACCCGCCGGGGCTTTGGGACCCCGCAGCCCCCTCTTCCCGCTCCCGCTAACCCGCGTGCACACCCGGCGGGCCCCAGGATCCGGCGGAGGCAGCTGAGTCCCCCGCGGAATGGTCTGGGTGGCCGGGCCCGAGGAGCACACACTCAAGCTCTTAAGGGGATCAGAAAAATGTATTAGAATAATGCATAAAGCAGACTCTACCTCCCACCCAGAGCGGGCGCGCGCGCGCGCGCGCACACACACACACACACACTCACACACACGTAAATACGCGCCCTAGACAGCGGTCCTAGGCGTGATCTCTGACTTTCTTCCACTCTCTCAAGGTTAATTAAGTTCCCTTCCACGAACTGAGCTCCTCGCCTATTCATTATTCTCTCTCTCTGACCCCGGGCGTTAATATGATCAGGCCTGTGACTCTGCCTTGTCCTGTTTTCCTATTTTGCATTTAATGTTGGAGCCCGGCTGCCCTAGATTAGCATCAAAAACTCTGAGAAAAGACAGAAAAGGCGAGCTAAGCGAAAGGGTCTCACTGCTCCAGTGTGGCTAAGGTTTCTTTTGCTTCATTTTTGCCCCGCTTTCCAGCCTCTTTATTGCCAGGACCCACTTTCTGGTAACCTGTCTTTAAAAATATTGTCGCCTTGAACTTTATTATCTGCAGAGGTGCCTAGAATGACAAGTCTGGAACTCAGAGAGCCTCCCTGAGGTCCTCGGCCCGCTGTGGTGAACTGCTCTCAAAACCAACAGGAAAGACTCTGTAGTGCATCACAACCTCCTTACTGGCTCCCGCAGTGATTTCACACACACCCCTGAGCACACACACCTCCACACTAAAGTGCACCTGTGCACTTCACATTCTTGTGTTCTTTGCATGCGTGTTCTGTGCAGCTTTGGTAAAGGGCTGAAGTCAAACTTCAACCAGCCAGGTCCTCCAGGCCTTGGAAATAGCTTCGAGGGAGCCACAGGCCTGTCCCGCCCTCCGCCACCTCAGGCCTGCGCGCAGGTGTGCGCTGCTGCCCTAGCTCTGGCTTCTCAGTCCGCCCCGAAGACGGGGAGGAAAAGGGCTGCGGCCAGGGCTTCCCCTCCACACATGCGCCTCTGCTGAAATCGCTCTAATTCATCCAAAAACTGTCATTTCCTCGTGGTGGCCACCTCGTGCTCCGAGGTGAGGAGAAAACCCCTTCAGTCAGAGGCCACTTCACTGTGAGCCCTTTGAAAGTGAAATTTCAGGACGAGCGAGCAGCCACCATCACCTCCGTACTGTTCTTGAGATCTCAAGGTAAACAGTTTCCAAGTCAATGTGTCTTAAGACATTATTGGAATGTGTTTTTTATGCTTCCTCCTTCCTGAGGCCTCCCATTCACCAAAGTTTAGCAGGCTTCCTTTGATAAATGACTCAAAGTGATCCCTGAAACAGCTGGACTGCTGGGTGCTGTGGTGTCAGAAGTGTTCGAGTCATGTCTGTCTATAAGACATTCACTCTCGGTCTACAAAGAGCAGATCATCTTTAATAATGAGATCCATAGCTTGAAGAAAAGAGGGAGCAAGCTTCCTACACATGAATTGAGATAATTTCATTTCAGACACTACTAAATTGAGAACATTCTATTTACATAGTAGTGAAGGTAGAATTATCTGCGTGCGAAACATGGAAAAAAGAATTGTCCATCATATGCGTGAAGTAAGAGATTTCAACTTTCAGGGAACTTACACATTCAATTATTTTTTTTGAGATGGAGCCAGATACATATTCAGGAACTTGCAAAATGTAAGTCCAGATAACAACGTACCAACTTAAATGACAGAATTGTTTTCTTTGGGAGGCCATGTATTGCTACATAATTAAAGATTAATTTCTGCCTCTTCTATTTTAAATAGATGTTTATTGTGTCTTTCCCAAGAACTGGCAACTTGGAAATGCATTTTCTCTCCTCCTTATAAATCCATTCCCCAGGGCTGCAGCTCTTCCAGCTTTAAGGCCGTTTTCATTAAAGCAGCCAGCTGCCTCTTTGTGTGGATTGGCTGTTTAAAGCAGTCGCTCTGAAGTCTCAGCCTCAGCGTTGACACTCCGTGGACCCTTAGCAAAGACGTTGCATTCGCAGGCCGGTGGGTCTCCACCGAATCCAGCGGCTGCCGGGCTGGGAGGAGAGCAGAAGGCGTAATGAGAATGAATGACTGGAGCAAGGCTGGAAGTGAGATGTGAGGGGAAAGAGGAGGAGGAAGAGGAGGAGACTAACAATCCTTTCCCACCGTGGATGCGTTTTTGAAAAATCAATGGACAGTTTTATTCAAGTGTAAACCCATTGTCGCTGGCTGTCCTCGGACGGCCGTCCCCTCAGAACATTCTTTGTTTCCCGCCGTCCCCTCACTTCCAGTATCCTGAGGCTACAGAGACGAGAAACGGTGCCGATCTGCCCAACGAAGGCCCACTCGCTTCCGTTTAATACTTTTGTTTCCAGGTAGGGGGTTAGGCGATGTTTTTTCCTGTCAATTCCGGGTATAGAAAAATACATGAAGTATAATTTACATGTGATACCAGTGTGATCACTGGAGGAACAAGCTGAAGCTCCCGCGGGTGACCCGATCCCGTCATTGTTACTCGTGTGATGTGGGGGGCGTGTGGGTCAGAGTGAGGCTGCTGCCGAGAACCAGCCCGGCTCACTGCTCCAAAAACACGGAGTGCGAGGGCCGGACGGGGGTGTCCACGCGCGTCTCCCGCGTGCTGTTGATTCAGCTGCACTTTTTGCTCCCCACGCTGTGAGCCGGACAGGAGGAACCAGCGCCACCCCGCCAGCAGCAGGACCGTGCCTGAGAGCCCTTCCAGGAGCTCTAGAGGAACCCGGCCGGCCAGGCGGGGTTTCTTCACAGGGCGCCCGCGGCCTCCGGGGGGAGCGCCCGAGGGGCCCGTACCGTGCGCCCCAGGAGAGGGGCCCGCAGGGGCTGCGGGTGCAGCCATTGTCCTGCCCAGTGGTCTCCAGGAGCTGCGCTGGAGCGAGGGCGGTACCGAGACACCCTGTCAGTTCAAAGCATTTTGAGGTCCTTTGAAACCCTCTCCACGTCAAGCGTAAGCAGATTCTGTATTTGAACAGCTGCTTTGAACAGTGAAAAAGAATGAGCTAAATCAAAACCTGGAGGAATCTACCCGAGACGCCTTCCACGCGCTTTTCCCTGCGGGCGGAGAAAGGCAGACTGCCGGGCGGACTCTGGCCTCGCAGGGCCGGCCTGCGGAATGGCGCCGGAGGGCGGCGGCTGTGGCGAGGCCCGCGCGCCGCTGGCGATCTCGGCGAGCCGCGCACCGAGGCGCCTCGCGGACAGGCGGCCCTGGAAGCCGGAGCTGCTCCGGACCCGGCGTTCGCGCCAACCGGGCCCCGCGATTGGCGCAGACGCGGAGGCGGCCGCGGCGGGCGGGCGGGGCGGGGAGGCGGTCCGCGGAGTCTCGGGGCCAGCCCAGCGCCGCCGCCCCGGGCCTGGCCCCGCCTCGGCTGGGGTGGGCTGTGCCGAGGCTGCGCCCCGAGCGGGGACTCGCTTTGTATGCCACCCGCGTTTGCCGGGCGTCCGCAGGCTCACGGGTTTGCGGGCCAGGGGCTCCCGCGCCGCGGGGGAACCGGGGCGTCCAAGTGGGGGGACCTCAGGGTTGTCTCCGCCGGGGCAGCCCCCCCCCC
>PVIC010011498.1:0-24862 GCA_004025085.1 Thryonomys swinderianus | reverse complement strand
CGCCACTCGGACTTCTTCATCCTCCTCCCCGCCCAGCACAGCGAACTGAGTCCTCCGCCGCCCCGGGCGCGCGTGAGCCCGGCTCGGCGCACGGGCGCGCGCGTGGGGTGCGGGTGTGCCCGCCGCCCGCGGCTCGCGCCTCCCCTCGCCGCCCCTCTCCCTCCCGCACGCGCCGTAAACACAGGGCACGTGGAAACGCTCGGCCGGGGCGCCTCGCCCGGGCAGGTGCTCAGCCTGCTGATTTATAGACAGCCGGCCGCTCCCCGAAGAGCGGGGCGCCTCGTTAGCCACGATGAACTTTCCGGCCCGGCCCATTCTGCTGTCTGGGTGAAGATGCTTCCGAGCTCCGCAGCGCGCCCTCTGAGCGTCGATTTGGCTGCCCGCGCAGGCCCGCGGCCGCAGACTCCAAAACTAACGCCCCGAACCTGGGGCCGGGCCGAGAAGTAAGGAAGCGGCTCGCGTCCCGGGGATCTTTGTTTCGCTCCCGGCTCGAACTTTGGGTCCGCTCGCCGCGCTCTCGCTCCCGCCCCGCGGCCCCGCGGCCCCAGCCCGAGTCCGCGCCCGGCCCGCAGGCTCCGAGGGCGGCGGCCACCTGCTCCGCCGGCCGGGGGCGGGGCGGGGCGGAGCCGCGGAGCGCCGTCCCGCGCGCCGGGCTGGGCCCGGAACTGAGAACCGAGCGCGCGGCGAGGCTCGCCGGCCCGCCCGGAGCTTCTCGGGACCAAGCCCCCTCGCTGGCGCCCGCCGAAGTCACTGGTGAGGGCGGCCTCCCCGGAGCACCCGTCCCTTCGCTTTCACCCGCGCTCTCCCGCTCCGCGGGCGGCGAACTGGAAAGTTGCACCGGGCGGGCCGGGAGCGCGGGGGGCGGCGCACGCAGCCCCCCGCGCGGCTCCCCAGCGGCCTCCCCCGGCCGTCCCTGCCCCGGCCGGCCTCCTGCCGCCTCTCGAGGTGGGGGCTGGTCCGCACAGCCTCCCACTTTTCCAAGCCAAGCGTGCGCGCGCCCCAGTGTGCACGGACAGACTTTCGGAGTTTTGTTTCCAGTTCGGAGCGCAGCGCCGCGCAAGAAGACGCCCCAAAAGCGTGGCCAGAGTCGCTCAGAAGCCCCGGCCCCGGCCGGGGACTGGAAGCAGTTGGGCCCGTAGGCAGAGCCCTGCGGGGGTGGGGGAGAGAGGCCCTCGCGCCCTGCAAGCTTAGCCTCGGAGGAAAGGGAGACGTCAGCGCTGGGGGGCTCGCCGAGCTCCTCGTCCGAGGGCCGAGCGACCCTGTAGCGTGGGTGTCCCTAGGAGAATGAAAATCCCGCTGGCTCGCCGTGACCCAGTCTTTCTCTGCCTCCACTCGTTCCCGCCCCTTACAGCCCTACTGGGAAGAGAACGTGGACCCCCCCCCCAAAAAACACACGCACACGCGCGCGGGCACGTACAGACACCACACACACACACACACACACACACACCCAAATCTTCCAAGTGGCGACGGTCGATAAGAGCTCCTGGACCGCCCCCCTGCCTGGCTGCTCCGCCTGGGAGACAGATGGGGGGCGGGGCCCCTCGGAGGGCGGGAGGAGGCGGCCGGGGGAGGGGACTGCGAGGGGGTGGGAACCGGGGGAATGTGAATCGCGACTCCAGGGGGGACCGGGAGGAGGGCTGGAAGGACTCCGCGCCCCAGGGAGGAGGAGGGGGCAGCTCTGCGCCAATCAGGGGCGCCGGCCTGGGAGGTTGCTAGCGGTATCCACGTAAATCAAAGGGCGCGGAGCCAATGGGAGGGGGCGGAGGGGGCGGGGCCCGGGCGCGTGCCGCCGCGAGCCGCCGCCGCCAAGAGAGCGGGAGAGAGCTGGTGAGAGCGAGAGAGGGGGGCGCCGCGCGCGTCGGAGAGTGAGCGCAGCGAGCGGGAGGAGGCGGGGAGGAGAAAGAGCGCGGGCGGGAGGCGGCGGCGGCGGCAGTCGGAGCAGAAGCCGCCACGGAAGGCGTCGGAGCGGGCGTCGGAGCTGCCCGCCGGGGGGAGAGAGACAGAGAGAGCGGAGCGAGGGCGAGGGCGAGGGCGCGCGAGGAGAGGGAGCCCGAGGCGGAAAAGTAACTGTCAAATGCGCGGCTCCTTTAACCGGAGCGCTCAGTCCGGCTCGGAGAGTCATGGCGACCGCAGCGTCTAACCACTACAGCCTGCTCACCTCCAGCGCCTCCATCGTGCACGCCGAGCCGGCCGGCGGCATGCAGCAGGGCGCGGGGGGCTACCGCGAGGCGCAGAGCCTGGTGCAGGGCGACTACGGCGCGCTGCAGAGCAACGGGCACCCGCTCAGCCACGCGCACCAGTGGATCGCCGCGCTGTCCCACGGCGGCGGCGGCGGCGGCGGCGGCGGCGGGGGCGGGGG
Organism: Thryonomys swinderianus; assembly: GCA_004025085.1. Taxonomy (NCBI): domain Eukaryota; kingdom Metazoa; phylum Chordata; class Mammalia; order Rodentia; family Thryonomyidae; genus Thryonomys; species Thryonomys swinderianus. The sequence continues at coordinate 22,500 of PVIC010011498.1, read as the reverse complement.
CGGCGGCGGGGGCGGCGGCGACGGCGCCCCGTGGCCCACCAGCCCCCTGGGCCAGCCGGACATCAAGCCCTCGGTGGTGGTGCAGCAGGGCGGCCGCGGCGACGAGCTGCACGGCCCGGGCGCGCTGCAGCCGCAGCACCAGCAGCCGCCGCCGCCGCAGCAGCCGCCGCCGCAGCAGCCGCCGCCGCAGCAGCCGCCGCCGCCGCAGCAGCCGCCGCCGCGGCCGCCGCACCTGGTGCACCACGCGGCCAACCACCACCCCGGGCCCGGGGCATGGCGCAGCGCGGCCGCGGCGGCGCACCTCCCGCCCTCCATGGGGGCGGCCAACGGCGGCTTGCTCTACTCGCAGCCCGGCTTCACCGTGAACGGCATGCTGGGCGCCGGCGGGCAGCCGGCCGGGCTGCACCACCACGGCCTGCGGGACGCGCACGACGAGCCGCACCGCGCCGAGCACCACGCGCACCCGCACCCGCACCCGCACCCGCCGCCGCCGCCGCCGCCCCCGCAGGGCCCCCCGGGCCACCCCGGCGCGCACCACGACCCGCACTCGGACGAGGACACGCCGACCTCGGACGACCTGGAGCAGTTCGCCAAGCAGTTCAAGCAGCGGCGGATCAAACTGGGATTTACCCAAGCGGACGTGGGGCTGGCGCTGGGCACCCTGTACGGCAACGTGTTCTCGCAGACCACCATCTGCAGGTTCGAGGCCCTGCAGCTGAGCTTCAAGAACATGTGCAAGCTGAAGCCTTTGTTGAACAAGTGGTTGGAGGAGGCGGACTCGTCCTCGGGCAGCCCCACGAGCATCGACAAGATCGCGGCGCAGGGGCGCAAGCGGAAAAAGCGGACGTCCATCGAGGTGAGCGTCAAGGGGGCTCTGGAGAGCCATTTCCTCAAATGCCCCAAGCCCTCGGCCCAGGAGATCACCTCCCTCGCGGACAGCTTGCAGCTGGAGAAGGAGGTGGTGAGAGTTTGGTTTTGTAACAGGAGACAGAAAGAGAAAAGGATGACCCCTCCCGGAGGGACTCTGCCGGGCGCCGAGGACGTGTACGGGGGCAGTAGGGACACGCCGCCGCACCACGGGGTGCAGACGCCCGTCCAGTGAACTCGAGCGGGGGAGGGGCGGGGCGCAGGGCTCCCCCCCACTCCGGCTCTTACCCTGCCCCGACCCCTGTTCCCTCGCTAACTTCTGATTGTTCTTTTCTTTTTAATTATTATCTCCCCGTCCCTTAAACAAGAAAAATAAGGCAAAAGGAAAGCAACTAAGACACTGGACTATCCTGTAAAAAGGTAGCAGGTGTAATGATGTGTCTTGGCCTTTGCAGGCAAGTACCCAGGCAATGAAGTAGTGTCTCCTGGAGAGAATGAGGGGAAAGAGAGAGAGAGGAAGAGAGAAGGGGAAAGGCAGGGAGGAGGGAGAGAGAGAGAGAGAGAGAGAGAGAGAGAGAGAGAGAGAGAGAGAGAGAGAGAGAGAGAGAGAGGAATGAATCAATATGAATCTGAGACAAATACCTGGCAAAACTAAATAAATTACCAAAAACAATCTACCAAACCATGATAAACACAAGTTGCAGCTTCTGATGCTCAAAGTTGGCACGGGCTGCTGTGTTTATTTAACGTGGATCCCCATCAGGAAAAAGGAAAAAAATACACACATCTTTGATGTAAGAAAATCTGACCACATAAATTTACACTGCAAGAAAATTGAAGTTTACATGAAAAAGATTCACAAATACGTTTCTTTTTCTCTTAAGCCCATCATTAGTTCTGTAATTGACATTTTCGGTGTTGTTTTGTTTTGCTCCACTCAGCGGGGAGACTTGTGGCCAGCTCTCGCCTGCTCTCCGGGTCTGATGTTCTCGGGTCACCCCTTGTTCTTACTGTTGGTGAACTTTGCTTCCCTTCAGGTCCCCTTGAGTTGGTGTAACATTTATTTACTCCTTTAACCAAAGCAAGATGATTGGCTTCATACAAAAAATGTCTGCTTTCAAGAAATGTGTATGATCTGTTTTATCCAGAGCAAGAATCTGGTTTGAAATATAAAAAAATAAGAATCAAACCTAGGTTTTTGTTACTCCTAACCAAGTAAACTTCATTTTCAGGCAGTGTTTCTGGGAGAGGGGAGAAAAAGAAAAATCGATAATGAGTGACTGATTGCTTCATTTTATCAGGCGGGCCCATTGTGAAAGAGCTCAGAGGAAATGTGGAGGTTAAATATATTTCCAGAGTTGTCCAACAGAAGGAAAGTGGCACTTTGAAGGGAACTAGGGAAATATGTATCTTCAGAGATCCCTGAATAGTTCTCTCCCTTTGGTTTTAATAACTTAGTTATGAGGAATTATATGTGCTGACAGCAGCAATTAAACTTTGTTCCTCTAATAGCTTTTTTAAAAGGAACAAAAGGAAAATAACCCAGAAACTTAATGTTATATGCATAGACTGTTTCTTAGCACACAAATGCCACATGCGTACATAGACAGTAGACTGGTTTTGTCTTCACTAGTTCATTTGTTTATCATGTCATATTTAGGGTTCCATAACCCTCTTCTCCTGTAATTTATTACAGAAAATACCAGTTAGATTTGGACAGCTTTTACCCTACACCCTTCACTAAGGAAGCCAAATGAAGTGAAAAAAAAATGCCATTTTCAATCCTTCCTTTCTCTCCTTTGTTAATAGTTTTAAGTGCATTTTTTTACCTTGTCTTGATGGAAAATTGTTAACTCCCAACACAAAAGACTCTACTGGGAAGTGTAGGTGAAAAAAAAAAACTTGTAACTGTATTGAAAATAAATACCATTAAACTGTGATCAGTTAAAATTAAAAATAATAATCAGCACAAAAAGGGCGCTAAAAGGGAAGACACTTTTTTAATTAACTTTCAAGTTTGGGGCTTTTTTCTGGTTAGATATTAGATAAATGTTTATTTTAAAAAATTCTCACTACCATACAATTATGGTTCAGCATCAGATTAGCATTGCACTTAGTAGTTAAGGTTTTAGGAAATATGCTTTATACGAGATTGTCTTTTTAAACACCTGTGATTGTTTCATTTTCAATGTTTTTGCAAGATAAATGGTGACTTATAATGGGCATATTTGTTTGCCTGTTCTTCATTTCCGCCATGAATGTCACGAGAAGATAGACACGGCGCTGCCGGCTGTTGCTCACTGCTGGTTCCTGAGGTGCAGGGACTGGCCTCCAGCGAAGCCATCCAGAGCAGGGCAAAAAGCCAATGGGAAAGGGAGGAAATGAATTTTCAGATACTTATTATCAAGTAGGTAAGGTCAGAAGCTAGAGTTCAGGGGATACGTCTGCAGTTCCTCTTAACTCTCGTAGGTTTACTTAAAGTTACCGCTGAACCTTACCACTAATGTATATATGTTTAATATCTGTCTTTTGAAATGCAGAAATAGTTTAAATGTTTCTTTGTCTATTTTTTCTTTTTTTTAATGCTACCCAGGGAAATATTTTCATATCATTTTTAAGTGGCCTGCCTCAATGTATATTTATTTCTTTTGAAGCAAAAAGGTTCTGGAAACTGTTTTTCTGTAGCTTTAAATGAGTAGGTGAGCAAAATCTATATGGGATGTAATTTTTTTGTTCAGTCTCTTTAAAAACACTTTGTTTTGGTACATTTGGTTGTGCTTGTGGGGAAAATAAAAACGCAGAGATCCTTATATATTTATGTTAAAGTAATATTTTATTATTACATAAAACAGAAATGCACAATACCTTCATAGTTTGTTCTAATTATTGAAATATCTTTATTTTATTTTTAAAGATAGTACCAAGTTTTAAGGGGATAAAATAACCCTAGACCGTATATTGACCGAATTGAGTTGTGTGTAAAACACTTCCCTTCCTTTATACTTCATAAAGTTTTGGAATAAATTTTATGCATATACTGCCAGGTTTCATGTTTATAACTTTCAGAGGCATCTTTTTCAATGAAGGCTACTGTTCTGATGTATTTTTCTTGGCAAAAACAAGCATGGATTCCGAATCTTTCAGTCTTTCTATGCCTGTAGCATTGACTCCCAGTGATCATGGGATTTGAGCTTCAATTTGTTTGCCATTTCATGGTCCACAAAGACACGTTTGCCCTCCAAGTGTCTGCAGAGCTCTCTGCATCCTCTCTCCAGGTTATCGGTGTCTTATCCGAGTGGGCTGTTCCGGAGCATATCAACAAAACCAGGGAGACTTTAAGCTGTACTACATGTCCTCACATAACGTAGGATCTGCAGAGAAGCAGGACTTAGAGGATTCTTCTTCTTCTTAATAACCAACAAATATCTTTCAACAAAGAATAACCCAGATGATATGCTATGTGTCAGTTTTCTAAATCACTAGAAGTAGATCCTATATAATGGCAACGTTAGGTTTACAAGAAAAGATAAAAAGATTTTACAGTGGCTTTTAGCACAGTGTTTCTCTTATCAGCAAACAATCTCCAAAATAAAAAAAAAAGGGAGGAGAATTTGTGGGGGAAACTACAGCCATAACGTTAATAATAGATTGTTTTCCAACAGGGTTAGATGAAACACTACACTTTGCAAAATTAATGTTGAGACGAGTGAGAATTCCAAACAGTGTTGGATTAGTTTATAAGTGTGTTGATATATTTGAAGTCCTCCTTTGGAACGTTGTTTTAAGTATAAATGTCCATGGAGAAAGATAGCCGGTAAGATTATTATGCAAGATTAGCTTTCCTAACTCCTATCAGCATTACATGAGTCCCAAACAGAGCCAGCCAATAGTCAGAACAAGAAGTGGCAGAAGGGTTTTGTGACTGAAGACATGCTGGTGAGTAAAATATTTAAATTGGGGATAGATTTGAGTTCTGGGTCAATATCCCTCCACTCCAGGCAGGAAACAGGCTGCACCTGCCCCCTGCAGGGCATTTTAGTGGACCTTGAGAAGGCATTTTTGCTCTTAGCCACAAAAGCTATTGACTGTCCCATGCGAAAGGGACACATTTTGACCTTTACCTGTGCATGCCACTCAAATTCTGAAGCTACTCAGGGAGTTTCCACACCCCTTTGGAAATGTATTACACACATCATGAAAAAGTCCATTGTGACCACTGGGAGAAATCTGTGAGCAGCCACCTCTTAAGACGTTGGCTTAGCCACAAGGAAAAACCTTTCTCTCCCCTAAATACAACAATATGGAATACAGCTATCTGATAGAGCTCTCATGTTGCTTCAACTATGTCACTGTTTGGATTTCTGCTATAAGATGGGGGAGAAACGGTTCTGTAGGACAGAGTTCTGGGCGACGGAGGTCAGATAGAGGGAAGGGTCACAGCCAGGGTTACGTTTGGCATTTCTGAACGGTCTTGGTTCCGAGGAAGTAACCTCCTTTACACTTCAGGCTGCAGCCAGGACAGCGCCCCGTCTTCTTCCTTCTCTTCTGCTCCTACCTCTCCCTGGTTGGCAAGATTTTCTGGTGAAATGGCTTCGATCAGAGTATTCATGTCCCCATCTTCCTCGTTCTTCAAAGGCAACGAATAAAGAAAAGTAACAGCAGCCACGCGGGCGAGGGGGGCACGGGGGGCACCGGCCCCTGCACGTGCTGTGGTGTGTGGTTGCATCATTTGCCTTCTCATTGTCCTCGTGACGGAAACAGTGGTGGGGAAAGGGCCGAGATGATCTTCCTATCACTCTTCTCTGTGATCGGTACTTGTCTGTTTCTCAAGCAATTTGTGGAACTGTTCTAGATTTTCTGGAGTTGCTGCTCAAGAAGGAGGTAGAGCCTAGAGCTTGTACAGAAAAAGAATTGAAGCGAGGGTTTCCTTGGGTCTGGCTGCATGTTTCACAGGGACAGGCACCTGGACGGTGTGTACTTAAAAGGCAAAGGAAAGATGCATCTCGAAGTACTATGAATCTTAATGCGACTGAGTGGAACGTACAGCTAAGTTTTATATGTTTTCACTATTGACAAAAGAGTACTTCTTCAGTGATGTCGTCTCTTAGCAGGGGATCCATGGCGGTAGCAGGGAACCTCAGTCCCTGGTTCCTATTCCCACAACTGACACAAGACAGGAAGCGATGCGGCAGAAGCTTGGCCGCCCCCAGCTACAGTCCTGCGAGACGAGCAGCCCACGTCTGGGCAAGGCGGGCCACAGCTTGGTGCCCACGCTTCCCTATTAGACACAAGTACCGCAGTCCCCGCCAATGGCTTCTTAGTTTTCTTTAAGGCTTTGCCTCATCACGGAGAGAAAGAAACAGTCAGGAAATGTTTTAATTGTTCTGGTGTTTGCTGGGAAGCTGGGAAATTCGTTCCCACCCTTTGAAAAAGTTAATCAACTTTATCGTACCGTACTTCGCTTTACCCGCGTGACACCTCTGCTCGGCACGGCTGGTAGAGCTTTTAGAAACAGTATCGTATTCCATCAAAACAATCCTTGTCATTCTCGTTGTTTCTAGAATTCTGATTGTCGGTATATTAAGATGTATTTCTTTTTTTATAAAGTCTGAAATGTTATTTAATACACCAGTAAAAGTACAGCTATATCTTAGAGTTTATTTCTTCCCTGTCTTTTTGAGTTTTTATGGTTCTTTGTCTACGATTGGAGGGTGAGGACTTCCCCCTGCGGCTGATGACTGAAGAGGCCGGGCTTTGGGAAGGGACTGTCGCTGGCACCCTACTGAGCTCCGCTCTCCGAGGGAGCAGTTGTTATGTAGGAAAAAAAGAAGAAGAAGAAGAAGGAAATAGATGCTCCCACAAAGACACAGTTAGCACCAGTTTTAGGAAGACGCGAGTGTTAGGACCCCATCTGAGGCTTCAGGGAGGGATTAGATTGCCATGAATTAACTCTCAGTGTGCCAGACTGCCAGCAGGGAACCTCTGTGTGGATTCAAGTTGAACCTACCTTCCCTGTGCGAAAATTTTGGTTTATATATGTTTCCTTCCATCAAAGTTTCCTTTGGATTTGTTAGTTTAAAACGACAACAAGAAGGGGGGAAAGACACACTTAAAAATATGGCCATTGAGTTGAGCGCAGAGCAAGAAAAAGTTTCTTGTGGGTTTGTGATACGAACTAGCCATTGAATTCATTGGGCCGAAAGGTTCGGGGAAATTCTTGTGGAAAGTCGCAGCTTTTGCCCTGCTTCCAGTTAAGAAATCTCTGTGTCCAATGAATTTTTGCGTGGCCTTTTGTGTTCCACAACACATGATCCTTGGGAAAATTATTTGACATTCTTGCCTTTGTGTAGATGTTGTTTCCCAACTAACTAGCCTTCAAAACTGGTCCAGTGACTGGGCCAGGCGCGCGAGTAGGGCTTCGGCGAGCTGGAGCCAGAAAGCCTGCCCTTCCTTGGGTCCCCAGGCCGCAGACCCGAGGCCTCCGAGCCTCGGCCCGGCGCCCGCGGCGCGCGCAGGGAAGGCAGAGAGGGGAGCCAGGCCGGGCCTGCGCCCCGGGGCGCCGCCAACTGCCCCCGCGCCGGTCTGGGCGTCGGGCTCCCCGCGCTGCCCGCGCCCGGGGGAGGAGGGCACGCGGGCTCCCTGGCTCCGGAGCGCCGGCCTTGCCCGGGGGCCGCCGCGCGGGCTGTGGCGCGTCCCAGGCCGGGCCCGAGCCGGCGGCGGCCTCCGAGCGAGGACGGAGCCCGCTGCGCGTCGCCGGGGAGAGAGGAGCGGCGCGGGAGCTGCCCGGCCTCCCGGGGGTGGCCCGCGGCGGGGCGGGCGGCGGGCGGGGAGCCCGGCTCGGAGGGCAGGGGGACGCCGCTCCCCGCCCGCCGCGCTCTCCGCACGCTCCCGGGGTCGGCCGGGACGCGGGTCCCGCGGGGAGAGGCGGCGGGGGACGGCGCCCCAGAGGAGGGGCGGCGGGGGCGGCGGGAGCGCGGGCCGGGGGCTCCGGGAGGAGCGGGCAGCCCGAGTGTCCCGGCGCCCGGCGCGCCCCGCCGGCTGCTGGCGGCCTCCGGCCTCGGCCCCGGAGAGAGCCCCGCCCGCGCCCCGCAGAGCGACCCGTCCCCGGGCGGCCACTCCCCGCCGGCGCGCAGCCGGTCCCCGGAGCCGCGGGCCCTGGGCGGCTCCCTGCCCGGAGGGGCGCCGGGGCGGGCGGGGCCGGAGCCCGGAGCCGGGGTGCGCGGCGGGGAGCGGCCGTGGGCGCGGGCCTGGCCGCCCCGGGCCCCGGAGCCTCCGCTCCCGCGCCTCCCGCCGCCGCTCCCCGGGCCCTGCGGCCGGCCCGGGCGGGGTCGCGCACAGGCGAGGATGCTTCTATTTACTCGCCTCTGCCTGCGCGTTTCCAAGACGTTCAGCAGGCACAATCATTAAACTAATTTGTATTTGATTGTTTGGGCGGACGGAGGGTAGTTTTATTGCACTAAGCATTCAAGCAGGCACGCATCGCTGATTACCAGTATACATTAAATAAAGTTGTTTGTACACATTGTCTTACCACATATAGGCAGAGGCTTATTATTCTAATTACTCTAATTAGTGCATTGAAATGTTTTCTACTTGATTTGAGAAGACAGTGATTAGTTCTATTACTTCTTTTAACTCGTATTTTATGGAAAACTGTTGATGCGTGCTCCAATTACTTTCCTTGCCCCCGAATATAGCGCTGACCCAAACGCAGTGAACTGCGCGGCCCTCGCGGCGCCCCCACTTTGATGTGGGCCTCGGCTCGGAAGAGGCGCCCGCTGGGTCCCGCTTCCGCCCCTCCGGCCCCGCCCGGCTCCGCGCTCCAGACGCAGAAGCGAACCCGGACCGGCCGGACGCGGCGACCCTCCCGCCGCCCCGCCAGCTCCCGAGCGCCACGACTTCCAAAGGAGGCCCTGAAGCGTATTTTCCGTGAATCTGTTTCTTGGGCTTTAATGTTACTATTAATTGATAAGATCAGCTCATCAAACATACTATTTCGATAGGGAATTGTAATTAAAACCTTAATCCTGTTTGAGACTTTTTCCCTTTAAATTCCTTTTTCTTAGGGAAGGGGTACAAAGTTCACTATAAAAAGTATTATAACAGGGAGATTACTTCGTTATCTAAATAACAATCTTTGCTATTGATCCAACGTACTTTCCGCCACCTTTGTGCAAGTCCGGAAGGGCCTTTAAAAAGGAGAATATGACAAAGCAGAAGATCTGGACGGCGCCCCGCGGCCTCCGGCCGGCCCGGCGAGCGGGGGGCCAGGGGTCCCCGCCCTCGGCCGCAGGCGCAGGAGGGTTTCCGGGGCGGGGGGGAGCTGGGCCTCCTGCCGGGTCCTCCGGCCTCCGCGAGGCAGACCCGCTCCGTCTCCGGGTAAACATTCGCCCAGTTCCACTTTTCCTTCTGCTATTTAAACTCGGATTAGCCCGTCTGTGAGCGCGCTCCTAACCTTTGCGGCGGCCGCGGGTGATAAACGGAGCCCCGTCTGCGCCCCGAGCCGCGGGGCTCCGGCCGGTCCGAGCCAGCCGAGGCGGCTCCGCGGTCAGCTCGCCGGCCCGGGCTGCAGCCTCGGCCAGAGCCCCGCCCCGCGCGGACCTGTTGGGCAACGCGGTGTCCCGGCCGGTTCGGCGCGGGAGGAGGGCGCGCCAGCCCGCCCCGCCCCGGGCAGCTCTGCTCCGGGATCCGGTCCCGCGCCCGTGAGGCCGCCTTTAGCCGAGTGGAGCTTTGGCGCCCCGCAGTGGCGCCGGCTGGGAACGACTCTGAATTCTACAGTCTAATCGGTTCCAACGCTTCGTTTTCAGATCAAGCCCCCCCGCCCCCGCCCCCGCCCTCGCAGCCTGGCACCCACGGGTGACCCCGCGTGCCCCATACCAAGCGCTCCGAGCGGCCGGCCCGGGAGCCCAGCTAGGCTTGGGAAGGTTCGGCGGAGTGCAGTTCATATGAGAAGTTTCGGAACAAAGGCGGGAAGAGGGCTCGAACCGGGGCCGCCTGGTTCCTGGGTCTTGGGGCTGGAAGACGCTCGTGCCCGCTTCTCCGAAAGGCCGCAGCTCCTCCCGGGCGGAAGACCAGCGCCCGGGAGCGGAGCCTCGGTGAGCAGTGGGCGTGATGTGCCAGTGAGGAAAAAGCAAGCCTGGCAAGGATCTTTCCAGACCTTGCTCTGCCCTTTCTGTTCCGTTTTAGGGTGCAAAGGTGAGTTGGTTCGGGTGTGCCACTCAAACAGAGGCACATACGTGGAAATATTTTCCAGAATCATGACCTTGCTGCCACCCTCAATGTCGCGCCAAGCGCATGGATGCGGCCTACGGAGCTGAAGTTGACGCCGCTCGCAGCCCGGAGATTTTTCTTTTTCTTTTCTTTTCTTTTCTTTTTTTTTTTTTGAGACAGGGTCTCGCTTTGTAGTTCAGGCTGGCCCTGAGCTCGCTATGGAGCCCAGGCAAGCTTCGAACTCAGCAATCCTCCTGCCTCTGCCTCCCGAGTGCTGGGATGACAGGCGTGAGCCACCACGCCCCGCACTGTGCTGTGTGATTGCCGGTGGGCGTGATTCACCACACCCAGCATTGTATGTGGTCACCGGGGATCGAACTCAGGACCTTGCGCTTGCGAGGCAGGCGCCGGAACCACTGAGCTAACCCTCCGGCCCTCACAGCCCGGAGAATTTGATCTGACCTCCCACACCGTGGGCCCTTCGCACCGTGAGTTGTGCGAGTCATGTGACAAGGGAAGCAGAAGACACAACTTCGGAACCGCCCAGCAATAGCGGGGACCTGGCGACGCGCTCGCGGCCTCTGCATGTGCCGGGAACGTGATGCCCGCACGTCTTCCTTCCAGGAGCAGCGTATGAACAATACCCCGTTTCCGGCCCTCGGCAGGTGGAAGGCAGGCCCGAGTGTTACGGTGACCCCGCCAGCATCGCAGTGAGGGTCCGACGTGGCTGCCGTCACTAACTCCGGAGACGTCTCCACTGCGGCTGTCCGGGAGGAAGGTGCTCAGCTTGCGGGTGCCGACGCGCCCTGTGTGCGCGTGTGAGGAGGCGGGAAAGGGGGCGGCCGTCTCTCCGCGCTGGGGGGACCCGCTGGCCCTCCGCACACCCCGCCGCTCCAACACCTCCCGCCTCCGGACGCGGGCAGCGGCCTGCGATTGTGGGGCGAGCACACGGGTGTGTCACACGCGGAACCACCAGGCGCGGGAGGAAGCCGAGGCGGGACGACGCGCTGGCCGAGGTCTGGCCCTGCGGATGCCGGGCACCCGGTCCCGGGCCCGGAGCCGGGGCGCTGTGGAAGGCCGTCCCGCCTGCCGCCCCCCGCCCCGCAGGGCTCCCCTCCCCGGGACGGTCCCCGCCTCCGGGCCCACAGCGGGGCCGGGCTCGTCCCGCGCGCGTCCTGGAGGGGGCCGTGCGGGGCGCCGTCGGGCGCGGGGTGCGGCGGTTCCCGGCCGCGCGGGGTCGGGGTCCCTCCGGGGTCAGGAGGAGAGAGCGGCGGAGGCCCCGGAGCGGGGGAGACCTGAGGGCCCGGCCCCAAAGGCTTCGAGGGCGGCGGGGGCCCCGCGGGGCGAGGAGGGGAGTCGAGGCCGGAACCGGGCGGCTCGGGAGGCCCGGCCTGGGCAGTGCCCGGCCACCGGCCCGCGCACGGCGGGGCCTCTGCCGGGTCGGGGCCCCGAGCGGGAAGCGGCCGGCCCGGCCAGGCGGAGTCCGCAGTGCGGGCAGGGGGCACCGCGCGCCCCTGCAAGGGAGGACCCAGGCCCCGAGGGAGCTTCCCGGCCCAGAGCGGGACGCGGCGCTCGGCACGCTTTTACCAGTGCGGTGGGCGGACGCCTGGGCAGAAAGCGCCGGCAGAGTGCTCTCCAGGCGGGACACAGGAGACGGCGGGGCGGCCGGTGACAGGCCAGAGCAGGAGCCGGCGTCTGCCGTCAGGCGGCTGCGCGCACAGGAGACCGCTCCGGAGTTCGTGGCTGGAGGGTCCCGGAGAAGTTTTAACTGGATTCAAAAGGCAGTTAAGAGCCACCGGAGTGGAGGGATCCGATGAAAATAGTGCTTTGGGGAAGAGATTCGGCGGGTCAGACTGGCAAGAGGTGAGGATAAAAGCAGCCGGAGGGCCCAGGACGGAAGCGGGAGGCCTGCAGGTGAGCAGGAGACGGCACCCGGCCGGCGGGGCTGCGCGGGGAGGGGAGGGGTGGGGGGTCCACACCCCAGCTGGGGAGATCAAAGGAGCCGAGAGAGGGAGGTGAGGACAGAGGGGAACTGCAAGACTGTTCAGCCTTAGATGTGTTCGTGTCTCACACACACACGCACACGCACACACGCACACACTCTGACAGCGTGAAGTCACTAGGATAGCGGGTTTTTGAGCAACATCTCTCTATTGAAGCCACCCCGATAGCTGACCCTCTATTGAAGCCACCCCGATAGCTGACCCTTATAAAAGTAACAGTTTCAATTGAGGAAGTGTGTTCGGTACCTGCCATGTCCCGCCGCATCCCAAGAGGTGTCTCTGTGGCTGAATATGAAGCAAGGAAAAGGAACATGAACCAAAGGCCAGACATCCTGTATGCGTCGTATAACTAGCCGTAATGTCGAGAAGCCCTTGTAGAACTGCAGCCAGGCTTCTAGTAACTTCCAACGAGGCCTGCTGGAGCGTATCACTTTTTTTTTTTTAAATGTGTTTCTCATCACATATTTCATCCAAATCTTTATTTGTTTTCAAGACAGTTTTAAAAAGAGTCTATTTTAAGATAATTTACACACACACACACACACACAACTTTTTTTTTTTCAACATAAAGCCAACTATAACTATGGGGCTAGATCTGAGAATTTGTTTGTTTGTATTTAGCAATTAAAACACATAAGACCTCTATGATTTTCTCATTTTAAAAAGGTAAAAATGTTATACTGGATTATTTTGAGTTAGGAAAATGGAAAGCAGTTTGAATAGAGACCAAATGAATATAAGTATGTCATAAACATAATTTAAAAAATAATTAAAAAACATAATAAAAAAAATAACCGACTGCCTACTTTTAAGTACAGAGTGGGAGAAAAGCTGACATTTTATAAGCTCAGAAGCCTGTGATCTTCAGTAAAGTGAGGGTCCGATGTGACATGCTGTTATAAGGGTGCTCTCACCACTTGTAGTCAACACAGAGTCTGGGCCACAGCAATTAAGCAACAACAACAAAAGTGTCCAAATTGGAAATGAAGAAGTTAAATTGTCTGTCTGCAGATGACATGATCACATATATAGAACACTCTAAAGCCTCTATCAAAAAGCTGTTAGCTGTTATTTCTATCAAAATAAAAATCAGTAGCATTTATGTGCATTAAGAAACTATCCAAAACAAGGTAAGAGGACAATGTCATTAATAGTACTATTAAAATAATACTTAGGAATAAATTCAACCAAATAGGTGAAAAAATGCTGAAAACTGTAATAAAACGATGAAAGAAGTTGAAGGAAGCACAAATAAATGAAAATACATCCCATGGCCATGTCTTTAAAGAACTAACTTTATAAAAAATGTTCACACTACCCAAAGTAATCTACAGACTCAGTGCAACTCCCATCAAAATCCTGAAGACATCTTACAGGGAAAAATTTTTAATTTTAAAATTAATTCAGAATTACAAAAGATCCAGGTAGCCAAAACAATCTTAAGCAAAAAGAAGAAAGCTGAAGGCCACATACTTCCTGTGTTAAAAAATATACAAAACTATACTATTCATAATAAGATGATACCAGCATAAGAACAGACATATTGACCTATCAAGGAGAAAAGAAAGCCCAGAACTACATCTGTGCCTTTGCAGTAAATGCATTTTTATTAGTTGCCAAAAGCATAAGGTGCTGAGAGGAGCACACGGCCACATGAGAAGAATGAAATTGACCCCACTACGTACCACATAGCAAAATCAACTTAAAGTGAAATAAAGGCTTAAATAAAAGACCTGAAACTATTAAACTACTAGAAGGAAAGTATAGATAATCTTCTTGACATTGGACTGGAACACTTTTTTTAACATAAACTCAAAAATACAATCAACAAAAGTTAAAAAAAAAAATATATATATATATATATATATATATATATATATATATATATATATATGCAAGTGGGATTGCATCAAATAAAAACTCTTCACACCAAGAGTCAACAGAGTGAGTCTACCGAATAGGAGAAAATACATGTGATAAGGGGTAAATATCCAAAGTACACAAGGAACCCAAACAATGACAAGAGAACAGCCTGATTTTCAAATGGGGAGAGAGCTAAATAGACCTCTCTCGAAAGAAGACATGCACATGGCCGAGCTGAAAGGCACAGTGAGAAGCTCCACGTTACTAATCAGGCGATTGCAAATCAAAACCACTGGAGGAGGCATCACCTCAACTAGCTAGAATGGCCGGTCTCTAAAAGACAAAAGGTGCTGGCGATGATGCGGAGAAGAGGGAACTCTTGCGCACTGCTGGTGGAATACAGATTAGTACTTCCGACATGGAAAACGGTATGAACTGTTTGTCAAAAGCTCAGCGATCTCAGCCCTGCATATCCAAAAGAAATAAAATCAGTATGTTACAGAGACAACTGCTCTTCTGTGTTCATTGTAGCATTCTGCACAGTAACTAAGATAAGGAATAACTTGTGCATCCATCAAAGTGAACAGGTAAAGAAACTATGCTGCAGACATAACATAGATTACTAGTTGGTATTTAAAAAAAAAAGGAGTGTGTACTAATCGGTGTCATGTTTATTCAACATGGGTGAAACCGGAAACATTGTGCCATGTGAACCAAGCCAGGCACATGGAGACAAATGTGTACGATCTCATCTACCTGTGGAATAAAACATATTGAACACAGAGCAGAGAGCACAGTGGTGGCTGCCAGGACCCGGGAAGTTGGGGGGAGCTGGTAGGAATGAGAGGTGTTGGCTAAAGGGTATGAACTTTCACGTAGAAGGAAAGCTACTGTAAGGACGGTGCCAACAACACTTTTCTCAGACATTCTCACCACAAAACAATAAGTATATGAAGTGATAAACATGTTCACTAGCTTGACATCATCGTATCACTATGTATATACTTTCATATATACAGAAAAATAACACTGTGCTCCCTAAAATATGCAATTTTTATTTTTCAGTGCTTTCTTAATAAAGCTAGGATCCAGAGAAATGAAGACAGCGTGACGACTAAAATCTCTCTTCCTCTTTCCTCTGCCACAGATCATTACTCTAAGCGGGATTTCTTCCCCACTGTCTATCTAAACTCAAACTCATGAAGACTTTAATTGTTTCTATTTAGAATATTCCACAGTAATATTTAGGAAAGCAAAAAAGAACCTTTTCACCTGAAAATGTTTCTCAGAAATTTTTTTAAAAAATGTTTAAGGGTACTGGGAAAAATCAGAAAGTACTTTCCGGAACATTTGTCAGAATATGACTTAGCTTTACCTCACTCGGGGAGCTGGCACTTCCTAGAGTGCCCTGAGCATTGCTCCGGAGAGCCGCGCTCTCCTGCCCCGCGGCCGGGGGGGGGGCCCGAGGAGGTCACCGGAGGGACTGTCCTCCCGGAGAGCAGGGGCGCACAGCAGAGCACCCGCCGCCTCGCGGCTGTCACGAACGTCATCTCTTCATTTGGAAGGAAAAACACCCAGGAATTATGAAGCGGTTCTGCATGGGGCTGCGTCATCAGAATGACACAGGGGCCGACGCCCCGGAAAGCGGCGAAGAACAAAGAGCTACTCGGGGCCTAGATTTAAATGGTATGTCCATCAAGTGATAAATATTAAATACAAAATTAACTTTATAATTTTGCAGCACTTCACACAGAAGTGAAGAAAAATATGACGCGCACCTGCATACTTACCACATAGTGTCAGAAAAGCACACTGCCGCTACGTTATTTCCTCCATCATCCTGTTCCCTGCTCACCTTCTCTTCTCTCCACTGGAGAGAATCACCTGGGCTTGGTACTTACCATCTCCATTCGTTTATGTTCTCCCACACGTGTGTCGTTTTTAAACTCTGCCATACTTTAAAGCTTTATGGAACTGATAGACTTTTAGGCACTGGGGTTGAACCCAAGGCGAGCACAGCGAACTAACTACATCCACAGCCTTATTGTTACTGGTGGTGGAGCTGTTCCTCCGCTTCTTCTTCTTATTACTACACATTTTTGAAGAGGGGTAAAAGCTGCCCAGACCGGGCAACCACACCGCCCTCTTTCTCTGCCTCCCAGAGTCCTGGGGTTGCTGTCACGTTCTGTAACACCTGGCTAGGGAGACTAACATTTTTGTCTGTTTTGAGACAGGATCTCCTGCAGTGCAGACTGGCCTCGAGTTCACAGCAGCCCTCCTGCCTCTGCTGCCTGAGTGCGGGGATGACGGGTGTGCACCCCACGCCTGGCTTAGACCTAACGTTCTGAAGTGGACCGTGTTGCATAGAAAGCCCAACGAAGACAGGCACCTGTTTTATTTCCAGATTTATGTAACACATTATTCTTTTCAAAAGTCAGCACGGCCCTTCCAACCCAGGTAAGCATTCAAAAATGAAACACTCCTGAGCAGAGCAGAAGGCGGTGATAGTGAAAACAACATTTATGTCTTGCTCTGCTTTTTATGGGGATTAAACTCAAGGCTTTTCACAGGCTAGGAAAGCAGTCTTCAATAGGATTACCCCCAACCCTAAGTTTTGCTCTTTTTCTTCCTAGCAAGAACAAACCCTATTGTATTAATTATCAGCATAATTGCTGTGTGAGGCAACTAGCACATGTGTGTACCTGTATATAACTGCATGTCCTAATAGTTGCCACTTTTGGAATATTTACTTCCCAGTGAAACACATTCTTTTTCATTTTGAGTACTTTTATGAGTTTCAGATAGTTCCAGAAGCATTATGCCGTATGTATCAAAGATATTTAACAACAATATCCAATTCCAATTATAAATAACACCAAAAATACGGTGGATTCCTTCCAAAGGTGGACCCTAGCCCAGCCCCCAGCCTGCCTGCTTCCGGCAGCGGGTCTCACCCTTTCCTGGCCGCACCGTAATCGCTCTACCCGAGAAGAACGAGCTCTGATGGATCAAGTGCGGTCGTGGGAATGACTCCCGGCAGCTCACCAGGCTAAATCGTAAGAGACCTTGTAACTTCTGCATTTATACTCTCGGAAGCTCCACAAGGAGAGAGAAACGGGGTGCCCCAGGCAGCAACTCTGCTGCACCCCAGCTGAGTGAAACCCAAGCTCAACCCATCAGCACACTGCATACAGCCAAGACAAACAGAAGAATCGGCCAAATCCACAGAATCATGAAAAATAATAAATCATTATTACTTTAAGCCATATGCTTTGATGTAGCTACAATGCCTCAACATACAGCCGAAATAAGGAGCAAATGAGTTTGGGCCACAGGTTTGGCATAAGGCAAAATGGTAAAGTTTTCACAGAAAGGAGTTTTTGCCATTTATGTGTCATAATAAAACTCAACATTTAAAGGTTCTTGGTGGTGTCGTTCCGGCTCAGTCCTCGGAGGTACGTCACACTGGACGGAAAACCACCAATACTGATAGGTGTATGGGAGACCCTGAAATGCCCTGATGGGAATATTACTGTTGTCCCAAGGAGTTGAGAGTCCATGAACACAAGCACATGCCAATTTCCAAAACGGAAGCATATGAACAATATGTGTGATCTAACTGTATTAAAGTTCTTGGTTGGGGCAGAAGCCAAAGCTAGGAGGAATGACATCAGAAAATGATTTAGCAGTGTTTAGTAAAAGGAGAAAGTGTAATCTGAAGAGGCAAGATAGTCCTTTAGGTAGGAAATAACTATAAAAGTCAGGGCAATTTGCCCTTTATTAGGAATCAGAGGGAGGAAATATTACTTAAAAGAATTTTCCAAGGGCCCAGGAATTTAGCTCAGTGGTACAGCTGCTTGCCTTGCAAGCACAAGGTCATGAGTTTGATCCCGAATATCTCAAAAAAATTATTTTAAATAAAGGAATATTGCCGGACATGGTGGCTCACGCCTGTAATCCCAACACTCGGGAGGCAGAGGCAGGAAGATTGCTAAATTCAAGGGTTGCCTGGGCTACACAGTGAGCTCAGGGCCAGCCTCGACTACAAATTGAGACCCTGTCTCAAAAGAATAAACAAACAAATAAATAAAGGAATATTTTCTTTTAAAACAGTAATATATCACTATTAGGACTTTATTTGCGAGAAACTGAAACGAAATCGAATACACTAACAAAGAAAATTCCTTGGGTTATAAAACATAGGCTTGTGAAGTGGACTAGTCAGGAAACAGTGTGACAATTAGGCCCGAGTCCGGCTGTCTTGCGTCCTGCGTGACGAGCTCACTGGCGAGCAGAGGCTTCCGTTACGCCGGGCTTGCAGCCACGTGACCCGGACCAGGGCGGCCCCTGGACACCCAGACTGGACAACGATGCCCATCTCTTTTCTGGTTTTTTTCCCCCCTTTATTGAATTTATTGGTACATTCTAGGAATACATTATGATCACACTCCTCGCTGGGAATTTGGGCCCGTCCATGGTGTACCCTGGGGCTCATTTCTTCCCATTTCCCTGCCCTCCCTGAAATGCCCCAAGCTGTTCCCACCCGTCTCGGTCAGTGGTCACGGGGTTCCCAGGGGCGGTGGGGTGCAGCGCTCTGATTGGCCGGTCAGGACCTCAGGGCCAAGGGACCCACCTCACGCAGTCGGCGTGTCCTGAGAGCAGGTTTTAGAAAGACTGGTAAGGAAGGAATGGACATTCGAGGAGGGTTAAAATGTGTCTGAAAATGAGAAAAATGGCAAGAAGTTTTTAAAACTATAATTAATGTACTTTTAATATGCTAATGCGGATATTTTAAATATCTTAGGCTAAGAGCTAAAAGTAAAGGAACCTATGTGTCGGGTTAGCATCTTAAAGAAATACGCTCTACGTAAATGTAAGGAAGTTACAAAAGTGCAGATTATCAGCAGCCAGCAGCCTACAGTCTCCTATTTCTAACTGTCGAGGTAATAGAACTTTTAAGAAACTACTCTTAGGAGATTTTTAAAAATTTATCTAAAAACGTACTTATTTGAAATCCCACAACATTCTTAATGAAAAAAATATTATCTGCATAATTACATTAAATGGCTTCTGGAATACATTACCACTAATGATGCTAATAGAGTTAGGCCAGATGCAAACTATAAAAACATCCATTATCTTTTGTCCTTGAAGGAACTTTAAAAATTGCATTTCTTCTTGCAGGAAGCTTACTGATGCCACAGTATTATTTCTTTTATTTTGTAAACCGCTCTTCAGAGTCTCAGTAGGTCACAAAAGTTTCAGAAATGATTCCACAAAACATTTTCCATCATTTTCTACATTTTTCCTGTTTCATGCATGACTGATTTAATGAATGTGGTAGTCAAAGTATTTAAATTAGATTTTTATTTTTCTTCCTAGCTTACATCCAGCTCACAGATGTTAATTTGGTAGCACCATATACAACAAAAATATTTTCTAAAGGAAATTAAATTTTCATTATTGGTAACACATAGAAGTTGCAAATAGATTTTATTGTGTTATCAGTATTGTTAGCTCATAAAATTAAAATAACTGCTGTGATAAAATATTTAATTGAAATATTCTAGGTCTCAAGTTAATAAAAAGCAAAATTTCTATACAAATGTTTATTAAAAATAATCGTTTATAAGAAGACAAAAGCATGGTGACACAAAAGTGTACAGAAAACTGAGGGATAAAATATGCATAATGCAAACTTCTGTTACTGTTTGGTGACTTTCTTCTATTTAGGACATCGTTGCACGTGAAATATTTTGAGTCCAGTTTTTTTTTTTTACATGCCTTCATTTTCCTGTGTATACTTTGTGAGTCACCAGCTCGTGGGGTTTTGTTGGGAAGTATGAAAGTGAGGTTCTTCAGAGCCAAAGAACCAGTAGCGTGTGGATATTTTAGAGAAAGATTTATTGCACGGAACTGGCTCATGCAACTGCTGAGATTGGCAGGCCCAGAGGTGCAGGGCAGGACGGCAAGCTAGAGGGCCGAGCGAGCGGTAGCCCCTTCTGAAGAGCGGCAGCCGGAGGGGCAGTGCTCCAGCGGGAGTCCTGGGGCCGTTTGCCCGGGAAGCTCCATCCTGCTCCGCAGAGGCCCATCTTGCTTTCTGTGGGCCTTCGAAGGATGGGCTGAGGCACACCCAGAGCAATCTGTGTCACTCAGACTGCATTGATTTGAATTTTATTTGTGTTGTGATGGTGCGTGTGTGTGTGCGCGCGCGCGTGTGCGTGTGCCTGGGCGTGTGCGCGTGTGTCTTACTATGTTGCCCAGGCTGGTCGCTAACTCCAGATCTCAAGTAACCCTCCAGAGGAATGAATCCCCAAGCACAGCTCAGTTTAGATGTGCCTGTCATCCAAACAGTCTCCGGTGAAACACCCCAAATAATGTTTGACCAAATATTCGGAGGTTCTTCGGTTCTGCCAAGTTGACAAATAAAACTGACCATCGTAAGGCTCCATTGAGTTGCAGGAATGAAAAGCAAAACTTTGGTGCATGATTAGTTCAGGGCAACGGTGAAGGTTGCCCCGGTTTCTGGGCCTGTGAACCCGGCTACGAGAAAAATAGCATCACGCATTGCAGGCTGGCTCGGCGCGCGTACAGCTTCCCGAGGAACCTTGGCCCAGGGCGCAGGCGCGCTGCGCTACGTTCCTCTAACGCGCCGCAGACTCGCCGGTGCTGCGACTGAACCTTGAACGCGCCGCTGAGCCCATCTCGCCGGCCAGCTGCCGCAGGGTGGCGGGGACAGGCGGGACCGTGAACTGTGCCCCGGGCCCGGGCGCTGCGAAGTGGGCTCCCTGATCGGCAGCAGCGCCCTGGGGAAGGCGTGACGGTGCGCTAGGCCTTCTGCACCTACGAGAGGTGGTTTCGTAGAAGCTCTGCACAAAGAAAGATGCAGACACTCCCAGAGCAAATATCTACTCCAAAGAGAAAATGATACTCTTTCATGATTGAAGTGGTCCCCTGTGATCACCTTGCAACGAGGTACGGTTACATAACAGCTGAGCTCTCCCCCGATCTTAGGTATAAACTGGCTATAAAATGGTACAAGACCAGTACGCTTTGCAGGAGGGAGCTGATTTTTCAATAGGCTAAACACAGGAGATTCTAAAACCTCACATAATTTTACTCTGAATAAGTTATACATCACGCAGAGAAACTTAAATATTCAATGTTGAGCTTAAATTCTCAGGACAGGTGTTAGCAGAACAAATCTGTCGGCTGTCACCCTGCTAGTGTACATGTGGCTCTTTCAGGCACAAGACCAGACAGGAAGCAGGAAATTGTAGCCAGTGATAAGGGAGCGAAAAGTTTTGTGTTTTTTATTTAAATAATTGGGCTGTGTTCGTGTGACATAAACTTGTTTTATTAAAAAAATCTCATATAGCTCAAAAGCTCTATTTTCTCCTCTTGTTTTCAAACTGTTTGGGATCTATTGTCTAAATAACCTCAATCTTGTTCCAGGCAAACAGATTCACATCACATAAAAACCTCTGCCAGTTCATCTGGTCCTATAGGGCATGTATCAGGAAAACTGAAAAAAGGTGCTGTTATTCTGGGGTTTTGTTTTGTTTTCTTTTCTTTTTCTGATACCTGGGATCAAACTTAGGGCCTTGCACTTAGCAAGGCAGGTATGGTGCCATTGAGCTAAATCCCTGGCCCCCTATTCTGTGTTTTAATCTCCAGGATTCCTAAATTTCACAGGAAACCTTAAATGTAATTACCCTTTGCATACCTAGTCAAGATACGTATCCTCTGAAGGTCAGTACCAGTTTAATGGGAGCATAAATCTGGTGTCTTTCACTAACTGAATTCATAGTAGGAGTTTCATATTTCAATTAAGTAATTAAAACTTGCTGGAATGAAATATCAACTTTAAATTTCCATAACTCAAAATACAGTGTCACACATAATTAAAAAACAGACTAGGAAAAGATGGGAAAATAGCATTTGTGAAAGAGATGATAAATCTGAAAGCAATACAACGACTTTCAAAACAGATGAGAAATTAAAAGAAAATAAAACTGCCTTTTAAAAATGCCTACTTTATAAAACATGGGTCTTCAGTGTCGTCTTATCTTGGAGATAGGCCAAGGTCTGCAAAATCACCAACATGTATTCAACAAATATTTATTGAGTATCTACTATGTGCCAGGTACTATTATAAGTCTTGGCAATATAGCAGCATACAAATTTTTTGCGCTTCTACAGTTTGAAATTGTAGCTATAGATATAAATGAATATGTAATTTGTCAAACAGTGATAAATGCTATAAATAAAATACAGTAGGAGGCTGATGGGTAGAGAGAAGTGTTTCATTTGATTTTGGATGATCCATGTGGACTTCTCAGTGTAATCAGTATATAGAGGCTACAGCAATGAGGACTGGAACACTGAGACTTCCCTGGGAAAGGAATTCTAGGCAGAGCATTTTCGCAAGGAGCCTGGTGCAGAAAGCTAGGGCCCGGAGTGGGATGGAGTAGCTGGACAGACAAAAGCCCACAGATCTTCCGGACACTGGCCCTGGTTTTTATTCTGAAGAACTCTAAGAATAAACAGACGTTAT